>JASGYR010000278.1:0-183331 GCA_030068185.1 Colletes collaris
ATAAAGTAGCTTTCCTTACCGGTCCTGTAGATCTGAAGATTTTATCCAAACTCACCCATGCTTCCATAGCAAGTCTCGGCCTCTTTTTCACGTGGCTCAGTTGATTTTTCGATAGATTTAGTAGAATTAACGCTAGCGCCTTCTGATCCCTTCTTGCTCCATAGGACACACTATTATTTTCTGTTTTGAATCCTTCACTGCTCCATTCACGTATTCCACATTACAGATCGTGGTATATCAATACACTTTTCATCGTGAGTCGCCAATGTTTCGTAATTTTCGTCAGTTAATTTTTCAATATTATGGATGCTACCGGCGATTGCCATAATTTCACTAAATTATTACTTTTATTTTTCACAACCTTGATGCCTGGGCCCATAACCTGTTAATGTGCTTAATTAATTATGAATATATTTGGAAGAAGGTTATATCAAAAACTCGTTACACGTGGACTGCAGGACACACTGTTGTTGGGTACGACGATCTGACCGCTCTTTGAAATTTATACCAAAACGATTACGCCGCACACACACGTTGGCATACCTGGCTGGTTACATACATAACGAATACGCAGTGTGACCTAATGCGTGGCCCTGGATTCGTTATAATAACACTTTACAGACATACCACAAAATCCTATCCACTTTCGAGAAAAAAAGATTTGAGAATGTGTGAAATGTTCTCGACGGGAGAAAAAATTTCGAATCGTTCTTGAAAATATTATTTTCAGTTCTGAGGGTCGATTACTATAATTTTTGGTGAATAGACATACCCTCGAAATTCTGCGCATTTTCTAGAAAAAAATTCGAGAAAAATGCTTTAGAAATTTTTCGAAGAAAATTATAAAATTTCCAAATCGTTCCGGAAAAATTATTTTTAGTTGCAGGAGTCAATTACTATCATTTTTATCATTAGACATACCCACAAAATCCTCATCCACTTTGAGAAAAAAATTTGAGAATGTGTGAAATGTTTCGACGGGAGAAACAAATTTCGAATCGTTCTGAAAATATTATTTTCAGTTCTGAGAGTCGATTACTATAATTTTTGGTGAATAGACATACCCTCGAAATTCTGCGCATTTTCTAGAAAAAAATTCGAGAAAATGCTGAAATTTTACGAGAAAATTAAAAAATTTCAAATTGTTCCGGAAAAATTATTTTCGGTTGCAGTGGTCAATTACTGTCATTTTTTATCATTAGACATACCCTCAAAATCCTATCCGCACTGCTTTCGCGAAAATAGGAAAAATTTGAGAATGTGTGAAATGTTTCTGGACAGGAGCAAAAATTTCAAATCGTTCTGAAAATATTATTTTCCAGTTCTGAGGGTCGATTACAATAATTTTGGTGAATAGACATACCTCGAGAATTCCAAGCGCATTTTCTAGAAAAAAATCTTGAGAAGATGCTGAAATTTTTTCGAGAAAATTAAAAAATTTCCAAATCACCGTTCTGGAAAAATTATTTTTAGTTGCAGTGGTCAATTACTGTCATTTTTTATCATTAGACATACCCCTCAAAATCCTATCCACTTTCGCGAAAAAAATTCTGAGAATCGGTGAAATTGTTTCGACGGGAGAAAGTGTAATTTCTGAATCAAATTCTGAAAATATTATTTCAGTTCCGAGGGTCAGATTACAATAATTTTGTGGTGAATAGGACATACCCTCGAAATTCTGCGCATTTTCTGTAGAAAATAATTGACAGATGCTGAAATTTTTCGGAGTAATTAAAAACTTCAAATCGTCGTGGAAATTTATTTTTTAGTTGCAGTGAGTCATCCATTATCTATCATTTTTTTTCATTAGACATAAATCCCTCAAAAATCCTATCTGTTGATGAGGTCAGATAATAAACATAGACACAAAAACGAACAAAACGTGAATTTATATAAAAGCAAAACTATGGCAGGTACATATACTGTTCCTGTAGGAGATGAGAATATATAATGTGAAGCGGTCCTGCTCGTCGCAGCGAAACATTTGAGACAAAAAAAACAATTTGTTGTAACTGGATCACTCTCAGCAGGCACTGAATGTAAATGTATCCAGTGCCTACAGAAATATTATCGATCCTTTTTTCTTTAACACTTCCCCTCGAAGGTACTGGACTACTGGATTTCTTCTTGTAATACATCCCTAGCTCAGTCCCAGATGACTGACTGCAGCTCTCGTGCTTTTGGAGCAGGTTTTGCTGAGCGCTCTTGGCGATTTAGCACGTCGGCTGGCATTACGTTCCTCAGAAGCGATGTGTTGAATATCCACCAGTCCTGAATCGGACGGCCTCGCGAACGAAATGATGCCGGATGTCTATGTGTTTGGTCCGGAGCGTGGAAAACTGGATTACCCGTGGCAAGTTTCTGAGCTCCAAAATTATCATTTGACAATTTAATAATGTCCACTCTCTCGCCGAGCTCGCGGTGAGGAAACGGCGAAGATAGACAGCCTCTTTAGCCGTTTCTGCTCCTCGCTGAGTGCCATATACTCAGCTTCTGGTTGAGAAGATAAGAGCTACAGTCCGCTGCTTCTTTGAATCCCACGTTACGCACCCGCCATTCAATAATGAATGCATACCTCGGTAAATGAGCGCTCCTGTCATCGGTACACCCAGCCCAATCCGCATCTCACGAATCCTTCTATCGGCTGCTTCGTCGCGCCGGTAGGTGATGCCCAGGTCTGCTGTTCCTCGTAAATACCGCGCAGAACCCGCTTTGGCTGCCATCCAGTGAGTCTTTCCAAAACACTCGTTGAACTGGCTCAGCAAGCTCGCCGTGCATGGCGGCCACGTCCGGCCGCGTTGCTACGGAGAGAGATACAACAAAGCTCCGACTAACCTCAGTCGATAAGGCGGCTTCGGTCCATCGTATTGGGCCCAGACTTCCGTTTTCGTCAATTTCCGAAATGTACCCACGTCAAGAGGGGGTCGAAAGCGGATTCGCGTTCTCCATCCCGAAACGTCGCAAGATATCGCGAATATAGGTCTTCTGGGTCAGCCCTGATACCGTCTTGGCTCCTCCTCGAAATCTATACCAGGCACCGGTTAAGATCACGCATAGTTCCTTCATCTGAAAACTTCTTATTCAACTCGATCCCAAAATTAGTGGACTTTGAAGTCAGATTTCCGAGACATGATGAGAATATCATCGATGCGTATACAACGATCATCAGCAGATCGTCTCCCGTCGCCCTTCAAATAAAGACACGAGATCTCCTTCTTTGAAGGAATAGCTCCAAGATTTCGGAAGCTCTTTTTCCAGCCGCTTGTTCCAGGCACGTCCGGCCTGCTTTAAGTCCGTATAAGGCCTTCTTTAGACGAATCACCTTATCTCCGCTAATCAGTCTCTTCAAATTGATACTCGGATCGTTCGACTTTGACTCCTTCCTGAGTTTGTATCGAAGTGTGTCTTCAACCTTCTCCTGAACTTCCATAAAGATTTCCTCTTCTAGTGACACCATTCAGAGCTATGCAGTGGTCAGCGTCGCACCGCCTAATCGTGCATTCCTCTGCGGAGCCGCCAGGAGCAATCGCCAAGCGAAACGTCTCTCCCAGACGCGCGCTGACGGGAGCATACGTCCTCGTGAAAATCTCTTCCCCGGCTGCTGGGAAAAACCTCTCGCAACAATCCCATGGCTTTCCCGTTTTTCCAGGGCTCAGTTGGTACCGAACTTGTTTCGAAGAACTAAACGGCTCCAAACGACACTGCGCCCCTTCTGACAATCTACAATCTCCCAGGATTTGTTACATAAAAACGGACTTCAACTCACTCGCCATGGCTTCCATCCATTCGTCTGACCTCTGGACTCCGACAACGCCATTCGTAATGAGAATCTCTCCGACCATCGCCTCTTCGACCATCGACTTCGGGATTCGACCATCTGCTAAAACTCTACATTCTGCGGCGTCGGCAGTAGATTCGACCACTTCTTCTTCCTCTTTCGTCCTCGACGGTTGAATCGACCTCGACTCATGTGTTGTAATCTTCTTTTCCTCCGGTCTTTCCTCGTCTCCCCGTCATTACTTTTCGTGGCCTCCTGCTCTCGCCTCGCTCCTCGAAGTCGATGGTTGCTGGACGATTTTACATCTCTACCCTCGATCGCGCTGAAACAGAAGACGTAGGGAGAGTCATACCTCGTGTATGTTGATTCGCGATCGATTGGGCTCTTCCGGAATTCGTCAATGGAAATCGTAACCCAAATACTCCGCAGTATCTTCCTGCAGTTCTCCATGAAGAGTCGAATGCGGGCTAGTTTGAACACCAACTTTCTCCAAGAACTTTATGTCGCGGGATACCACGATTCTCCTTTCGTTAGAGATCCAGACTCGATAGCCCTTAGATTCCTCGCTGTATCCAACAAGAACGCCCTTCTTGGATCGAGACTCAAGCTTACTTTTGTTTTGGGTCCTATCCAAAACATGTACATCGCAGCCGAAACGTCGCATGAAACCCACGTTAGGAGCCTTCCGTACCATGCCTCGTACGGCGTTCTTCCTTGCAGTCTACTCGCGGGACATCGGTTCCGGAATAAAATTCGCCGTATTCACGGCCTCTACGAAAATATATGTTGGCAAACCTGACTAGATTAGAAGACTCCTTGCCATCTCCATTAGGTTTCGATTCCGTCTTTCGGCTACCCCGTTCTGTTCCGGGCTGTGAGGAACCGTCAAGCGCCGCGTTATCCCGTGCTTTCGAAGAAGATCGTCAAACTTCGTGTTCACATATTCCAAGCCGTTGTCCGTTTGAAGAATCTTCACTTTCTTCCCTGCTGGGTTTCTACGAGTACCTGTACTCTTCCGAATTTCTGGAGCGCCTGGTTCTTGTGCTCGACGAATCTTATCTCACACCATCCTGTGCAGTTTTCGATAAACGTCACAAAGTAAAGACGTCTTCCAAGGGATACGTTCCTCTTGTGACCTCAAACATCCTAGTGAACCAGATCTCCCAGGCTTGACACGCTCTCAGACATCATGGGGAAAGGAAGACGAGACATCTTCCCATACATACATACCTCGCAGAAAATTTTCTTGCTCAGGTCCCCCACTTGCACTCCCTGAATTGCGCCATTTTTGAGTGCATTGCGAAGCGACTCCTGGTTCAAGTGTCCGAGACGAATATGCCAATCTTCCAGCGAATCTGCTCTCGACGTACAAGCTGCTCTCCCTTGTTCGTTGACCACCTTGCAGTTGTCCTCGTTGCCACGGACGTAGTACAGGCCGTTCGTTCGTTCCGCGACCAGAATCACGCTTCCCGCGTCGTCGACCACCTTGGTTTCGTGCTTGTCAAAATTACGCGATATCCCTTTATCGGTGATTCGACCGACCGACACGAGATTTGTTCGAGATCCGGCACATATAGAGTCTCGTGAAAACGAATTGTTCTTTCACTCCCGTTTATGTTCGTCGCGAATGGAACGATTCCTTGCGCTTCTATTTCCGCGCACGCACTATTTTGCCATATTTATGCGTCCACGCTTCCAAGCAGCAACTTTCGTAAATGCACGGGCATCGTTACAAATATGGGATGTACACCCACTGTCGATACAATCACCCCATACGACCGTTCATACGTCTGTAAAACCTCGTCGCGTTCTTCCGCGCACGACTCGGCGTACAAACTCACGTCCTCGGCGCGTCTAACAGTCTGATTCGCGGACCGACCTTTCGCGTCACAGGTCCTCGCAAAATGTCCGTACTTGTGGCACCTAAAACACTTCACTTTACCCTTTGGATTTTGAGGCTGAGACTCCCTTTTCCAATTGTAACTGCTTTTCTTGTTTACGGATTTCCCAGCCACCATTGCCTTTTGACTAGGAACTCTTCGGCCTTCCTTGCGCGATTCGTACTCCTCCAATATAAATATACGAAACGTTTCAGGCGATGGAAGATCGTCTCGCGACACAATTGCGCACCGAAAGTTTTCAAAACTATCAGGCAAGCTTCGAAGAAGCATTACCGTCAACAAATCTGGAACTATCCTTATGTCCATGTCAGCTAACTTATCGACGATGTCTAAAAACTCTTGCGTACTTTTACGCGCATCATCACCGTCTCCCATTCTATGTGAAATTAGACGATTTAATAGAGCTGCTTTACGAACCGGACCTTTCGATTGGTGAATCTCTTCCAACTTCAGCCAGATCTCTCGTGCTGTCGTGCACGACTTCACTGTCTTGATTTCCGACGGGCTTATCGACAATATGATGTCCGATTGCGCTTTCAAATCAGCTTGAATCCAACCGGTCGCGGCAGCGTCGGCTGCAGGCCTCGCAAAATCGCCGCTTACGTAACCCCAGGCGTCGTTTTTTATTAAAACCGCCCGCCTTTGGGTTCTCCAGGTATCATAAATTTCTTTACCGAGTTGCTCAAGACGTACTGCACTTCCCGTATTCATTTTGAACGTTCACTCAAGGAAAGAAACGAGAAATAAGAACAAACCGCACTTTCCGAGCTACGCGTGTCTAAGAAATTTATTTTCAGCGTATACTTTCGCGTTTCCTGGGCCCATAACCTGTTGATGAGGTCAGGATAATAAACATAGACACAAAACGAACAAAACGTGAATTTATATAAAAGCAAAACTATGGCAGTACATAAACGTTCCGTAGGAGATGAGAATATATAATGCGACGGTCGCTCGTCGCAGCGAAACATTTGAGACAAAACAATTTGTTGTAACTGGATCACTCTCAGCAGGCACTGAATGTAAATGTATCCAGTGCCTAAGAAATATTATCGACCTTTTTCTTAACACTATCCACTTTCGCGAAAAAATTTGAGAATGTGTGAAATGTTTCGACGGGAGAAAAAAATTTCGAATCGTTCTGAAAATATTATTTTCAGTTCCGAGGGTCGATTACAATAAGTTTGGTGACTAGACATACCCTCGAAATTCTGCGCATTTTCTAGAAAAAATTCGAGAAGATGCTGAAATTTTCGAGAAAATTAAAAATTTCGAATCGTACTGAAAATTTATTTTCTGTTCTGGGCGACGATTACAATAATTTTTGGTGAATAGACATACCAACGAAATCCTGCGCATTTTCTAGAAAAAATTTCGAGCAGATGCTGACATTTGTCGCGATAATTAAAAAATTTCAAATCGTCGTGGAAAAATTATTTTTAGTTGCAGGAGTCAATTACTATCATTTTTTTTCATTAGACATACCCTCAAAATCCTATCCACTTTCGCGAAAAAAATTTGAGAATGTGTGAAATGCTTCGACGGGAAAAAAAAATTTCGAATCGTTCTGAAAATATTATTTTCAGTTCCGAGGGTCGATTACAATAATTTTTGGTGAATAGACATACCCTCGAAATTCTGCGCATTTTCTAGAAAAAAATTCGAGAAATGCTGAAATTTTTCGAGAAAATTAAAAAATTTCGAATCGTACTGAAAAAATTATTTTCAGTTCAGGGGGTCGATTACAATAATTTTTGGTGAATAGACATACCCTCGAAATCCTGCGCATTTTCTAGAAAAAATTCGAGCAGATGCTGAAATTTTTCGCGATAATTAAAAAATTTCAAATCGTCGTTGAAAAATTATTTTTAGTTGCACGAGTCAATTACTATCATTTTTTTCATTAGACATACCCTCAAAATCCTATCCACTTTCGCGAAAAAAAATTGAGAATGTGTGAAATGCTTCGACGGGAGAAAAAATTTCGAATCGTTCTGAAAATATTATTTTCAGTTCCGAGGGTCGATTACAATAATTTTTGGTGAATAGACATACCCTCGCAATTCTGCGCATTTTCTAGAAAAAAATTCGAGAAGATGCTGAAATTTTCGAGAAAATTAAAAAATTTCAAATCGTTCCGGAAAAATTATTTTTAGTTGCAGGAGTCAATTACTATCATTTTTATCATTAGACATACCGAAATCCTATCCACTTTCGGGAAAAAAATTTGAGAATGTGTGAAATGTTTCGACGGGAGAAAAAAATTTCGAATCGTTCTGAAAATATTATTTTCAGTTCTGAGGGTCGATTACAATAATTTTTGGTGAATAGACATACCCTCGAAATTCTGCGCATTTTCTAGAAAAAAATTCGAATAAATGCTGAAATTTTTCGAGAAAATTAAAAATTTCAAATTGTTCCGGAAAAATTATTTTCAGTTGCAGTGGTCAGTACTGTCATTTTTATCATTAGACATACCCTCAAAATCCTATCCACTTTCTTGAAAAAAATTTGAGAATGTGTGAAATGTTTCGACGGGAGAAAAAAATTTCGAATCGTTCTGAAAATATTATTTTCAGTTCCGAGGGTCGATTACAATAATTTTTGGTGACAAGACATACCCTCGAAATTCTGCGCATTTTCTAGAAAAAAATTCGAGAAGATGCTGAAATTTTTCGAGAAAATTAAAAAATTTCGAATCGTACTGAAAAAATTATTTTCAGTTCCGGGGGTCGATTACAATAATTTTTGGTGAATAGACATACCCTCGAAATCCTGCGCATTTTCTAGAAAAAAATTTGAGAAGATGCTGAAATTTTTCGAGAAAATTAAAAAATTTCGAATCGTACTGAAAAAATTATTTTAAGTTGATGGGGTCGATTACTATAATTTTTTTGGTGACAAGACATACCTCGAAATCCTGCGCATTTTCTAGAAAAATTGAGAAAATGCTGAAATTTTTCGAGAAAATTAAAAATTTCAAATCGTTCCGGAAAAATTATTTTTAGTTGCAGGAGTCAATTACTATCATTTTTTTCATTAGACATACCCTCAAAATCCTATCCACTTTCGCGAAAAAAATTGAGAATGTGTGAAATGCTCGACGAGAGAAAAATTTCGAATCGTTCTGAAAATATTATTTTCAGTTCAGGGTCGATTACAATAATTTTTGGTGAATAGACATACCCTCGAAATTCTGCGCATTTTCTAGAAAAAATTCGAGAAAATGCTGAAATTTTTCGAGATAATTAAAAATTTCAAATCGTTCTGGAAAAATTATTTATAGTTGAAGGAGTCAATTACTATCATTTTTTATCATTAGACATACCCAAAAAATCCTATCCACTTTGCGATAAAAAATTTGAGAATGTGTGAAATGTTTCTGACGGGAGAAAAAATTTTCTGAATCGTTCTGAAAATATTATTTTCAGTTCTGAGGGTCGATTACAATAATTTTTGGTGAATAGACATAGAATGAAAATTCGAGAAAATGCTGAAATTTTTCTGAGAAAATTAAAAATTTCAAATCATTCTGAAAATTATTTTCACCTGCAGGGTCGATTACTGTCATTTTTATCATTAGACATACCTCAAAATCCCAAGTCCACTTTCTAGGAAAAAATTTGAGAATGTGTGAAATGTTTCGATGGAGAAAATTTCGAATCGTTCTGAAAATATTATTTCAGTTCAGGGTCGATTACAATAATTTTGGTGAATAGACATACCCTGCATTTTCTTGAAAAAATTCGAGAAGATGCTGAAATTTTTCGAGAAAATTAAAAAATTTCGAATCGTACTGAAAAAATTATTTTCAGTTCTGGGCGTCGATTACAATAATTTTTGGTGAATAGACATACCAACGAAATCCTGCGCATTTTCTAGAAAAAAATTCGAGAAAATGCTGAAATTTTTCGAGAAAATTATAAAATTTCAAATCGTTCCGGAAAAATTATTTTTAGTTGCAGGAGTCAATTACTATCATTTTTTATCATTAGACATACCCTCAAAATCCTATCCACTTTCGAGAAAAAAATTTGAGAATGTGTGAAATGTTTCGACGGGAGAAAAAAATTTCGAATCGTTCTGAAAATATTATTTTCAGTTCTGAGGGTCGATTACTATAATTTTTTGTGAATAGACATACCCTCGAAATCCCCCGCATTTATTAGAAAAAAATTCGAGAAAATGCTGAAATTTTTCGAGAAAATTATAAAATTTCAAATCGTTCCGGAAAAATTATTTTCGGTTGCAGTGGTCAATTACTGTCATTTTTTATCATTAGACATACCCTCAAAATCCTATCCACTTTCGCGAAAAAAATTTGAGAATGTGTGAAATGTTTCGACGGGAGAAAAAAATTTCGAATCGTTCTGAAAATATTATTTTCAGTTCAGGGGGTCGATTACAATAATTTTTGGTGAATAGACATACCCTCGAAATCCTGCGCATTTTCTAGAAAAAAATTCGAGAAAATGCTGAAATTTTTCGAGAAAATTAAAAAATTTCGAATCGTACTGAAAAAATTATGTTCAGTTCAGGGGGTCGATTACAATAATTTTTGGTGAATAGACATACCCTCGAAATCCTGCGCATTTTCTAGAAAAAAATTCGAGCAGATGCTGAAATTTTTCGCGATAATTAAAAAATTTCAAATCGTCGTGGATAAATTATTTTTAGTTGCAGGAGTCAATTACTATCATTTTTTTTCATTAGACATACCCTCAAAATCCTATCCACTTTCGCGAAAAAAAATTGAGAATGTGTGAAATGCTTCGACGGGAGAAAAAAATTTCGAATCGTTCTGAAAATATTATTTTCAGTTCCGAGGGTCGATTACAATAATTTTTGGTGACAAGACATACCCTCGCAATTCTGCGCATTTTCTAGAAAAAAATTCGAGAAAATGCTGAAATTTTTCGAGAAAATTAAAAAATTTCAAATCGTTCCGGAAAAATTATTTTTAGTTGCAGGAGTCAATTACTATCATGTTTTTTCATGAGACATACACTCTAAATCCTATCCACTTTCGCGAAAAAATTTGAGACTGTGTGAAATGTTTCGACGAGAGAAAAAATTTTCGAATCGTTCTGAAAATATTATTTTCAGTTCCGAGGGTCGATTACAATAATTTTTGGTGACAAGACATACCCTCGAAATTCTGCGCATTTTCTAGAAAAAAATTCGAGAAAATGCTGAAATTTTTCGAGAAAATTATAAAATTTCAAATCGTTCCGGAAAAATTATTTTTAGTTGCAGGAGTCAATTACTATCATTTTTTATCATTAGACATTGTTGGGCTTAGAATTAATTATAATATATTTGGAAGGTTATATCAAAAACTCGTTACACGTGGACGCAGGACACACTGTTGTTGTACGACGACTGACCGCTCTTGAAATTATACCAAAAAACGTTACGCCGCACACACACACATACATACATACATAACGAATACGCGATGTGACTAATGCGGGCCCTGATTCGTTATAACTCTTTACACCCCCTCTATCAGGGTCAGCATTTGCCATCTACATACTGAACTCAATGTTTTAAATTTAATAACGCAACACATCGATCATGTCTAACTGCTGGCAACGCTTTAGTAAATATGTCTGCTAACATTGATTCGGACCTTAAATATTCAATGTTTACATCTCCTGTCTGGACTTTATCTCGTACGTAGTGATACCTTATATCGATATGCTTGCTTCTGTTCGTACATGAATCGTTTTTGGATAATTTTATGGCACTCTGATTATCGCAATAAATTAATACCGGATCTCTCACACTTGTATCATCCATCATTTCTGTTAACAATTCTTTTAGAAACATGACATTCTTAGTCACTTCAGACAGAGACATATATTCCGCTTCGAGAGTTGACAATGCAACCGACTTTTGCTTCTTGGAGCACCAAATTATTGGGCCACCTGCCAGCATGATCACGTTTCCCGTGCAGGATTTTCTATCGTCAATATCGCCAGCCCAATCGGAATCCGTGTAGGCGATTAGTTGCTTTGCCTCGTTAGTGTATACGATTTTGAAGTTTCTAGTACCCTGTAAATATCGTAAAACGTGTTTAGCGGCTAACCAATGTGTTTTACCTGGGTTCGTGCAGAAACGACTTAACACGCTAGCTGCGTAAGCCAAATCCGGTCTCGTCGTATTGGCCAAGTAAATAATTCCTCAAACTAATTCTCGATACGGTATTATCCATTTCCTTCAATTCTAACTAGTTACTTTGTATGTCATCTTTGGATTATTTTAAACTGTTGTCCAGTGGAGTGGGGAACGGTTTTGCATCTTTCATGTTGTATTTTGTCAATAACTCGTTGATATATTTTCCTGTGACAGCTCGAAGTTTCCAGTTAATTTATGTCTGACTATTTTCATACTAATAGGCTGCTAACAGGTCCTAGGTCGACTATATTGAATTTATCCTTTAATTTGGCTTTTGCTTTAATTAGTTCACTAAGATCCTTTGACCCAAAGCCTGTATTATGTCATCCACGTAAATTAACATGATAACTCTAGTTTCCCCCTTTCCGTATATGTATATGCAAGGATCCGACTGCATCTTCTGAAACATGATGATAACAGAAAGAGTTAATTTTATTGTACCATTCGCGACCTGACTGTTTTAGACCATAGAGTGGTTTTGTAATTTGCAGACGAGTTCTTTTCTTCCGGTGAGTCACGAAAGTTCTGGTTGGTGCATATACACCTCTTCATGTAGGTTTCCTTGAATATACGCGGAGATGACATCCGCTTGGTGTACATGCATTTCTTCCATCGCAGCTATAGCTAAAAACATTCTCATGGTTTCATACCTCACTACAGGAGAGAAAACTTCTTCGTAGTCTATCCCTTTTTCTTGTCGATGACCTCCCACGACGAGTCTCGCTTTATATTTGTCCACGGTTCCATCTTGATTCCTTTTCAATTTAAATACAAATTAGTTTGTTAATATTTTCTTGTTTTAAGGTCGTGGAGTTAATATCCAGTTTTGTTCGCCATTAGTGTTTCATATTCAGATCTCATCGCTGCTAGTCACGAAGATTTGTCTTCCCGATTTAGTGCTTCTGGCACGTCCTTTGGATCCGTATCGTACTGAAGTAATGGCAAATCAGCCCCCTTTGAGGTTAGCTGCGAGTAGATTTTTCTCGGACGACCAGGTGTTCCAGTTTTGAGTTTCTTCGGGCGACCAGGGCCTCTTTGTATTTCAACCTTTTCTTTAGACGGTTCTATTTTGGTCGGCGGTTCACCAATTTGGTCATTGCTGCATTGAGTGCTCTCAATGTCGTTCAATAGTGGTATATAGATGGGCTCATCAAACGAATCGGCCGTCAATAGTGGATTTTCTTGTAGTTCATTTGTTGCATCATGTTCTTTGACGGTTTCCATAAATCGGACATCCCTCGCTTTAATCACAGTTTTTGAATTCGGGCGCCATAATCTATATGCCTTTGCTTCATTGCAGTAGCCAACTAATGTATAAATATCCTGTTGTGGTTGCAGTTTACTTTGTCGGTGTCCCTTTTTCAGAGCGATTACTCGGCTTCCAAATATTCGCATAAAGCCTACGTACGGCTTCTTCCCGATCCATTTTTGTATGGGGGTTGAATCATTTAATGGTTTGGTTGGACACCGGTTTCGAATATATACGGCTGTATTTATGGCTTCAGCCCACAAACTATCTGGTAGGTTGGCTTGAAGTAGCATACAGCGTGCCATCTCTACCAGCGTTCTGTTCGCGCGTTCTGCAACGCCGTTCTGTTGTGTGTTATATTCAACACTTAATTGTCGCTTGATTCCTTCACTTTCTAAAAACTTAGTGAAATCATTACCGAGATATTCTTTCGCGTTATCTGTACGTAAACGTTTGATGCTGTAGCCAGTTTCCTTTTCAGCTCTCCTTTTGTAGTTTTTAAAGGCCTGTAATACTTCTGATCGATTTCTTAACATCTTAACTTCTGTATACCTGGTACAGTCGTCTATGAAGGTAACAAAATATTTCGAGCCTGCGAGTGATTGAACGTTAAACGGACCACATATATCCGAGTGCACTAAACTAAGTGGTTGCAGTTCTCTATGGCTTGAGTGTTTATAGGGTAATTGGTGGATCTTACATCTATTGCATATCTCACATTGAAAATCGGTTGAACCTACTTTTACTTTCAATCCGTCGACCATGTTTTCTTCTGCCAACTTCTTTATGTCTTTTATGTTGAGATGTCCGTACCGTTGGTGCCATCTTAGGAGACTATCATCGCTGGATTTTGCATGGCCATAACTTGTTGTTTTGATTCATCAAGAATGTATAGTTGATCTTCCCTGCGAGCCGTGAGTGCGATTGTACCATCTCTACGCCTAACAGTGGCTTTATATTTATTAAATGTAATAGTGTACCCATTATCTGCAATGCTTGATACTGACATTAAATTTGTTTTTAAATCGGGCACGTACATAGCGTTTTGCAATTTTACATCATTTATGAGATGATCATTTATACGTACATTCATTTTTACACTACCTGCTCCTTGTGATTTCACATGTTGTTCGGTGGCAGTGCAGATTTCATCGCACTCGTCTTCATTTATTGATGCAATTTGCTCCTATCATTACACATGTGCTTAGTAGCACCGCTGTCCAGGCACCACTTGTTATGTTCGTATGATCTGGTATTCAAAACTATAGCCGTCATTGCATCTTCATTCCTTCTGTATTTTGAATTTCGCGGCTTGAACCAGCAAACTGCACTCTTGTGTCCAGGTTTTCCACAATTAAAACATTTTAGTGTTGTCCTTCTTGCTTCAGTCTTATAATGTTCTTCCTTTGAAGTTGTGGCACGGTGTCTGCTATTCGGCTGTTTTCCACTAGTGAATAAAGCGTTATTATCGTTATTTGTTTCGTCCTTTGATAAATTTCTGGTACTCTCTGACTGCCGTGCTTCTTCTTCTATTAGTTTAATTTTTAAATTTCCAACCGTCGGAACGTCGTCACGTGACTCGATCGCCACACTGAAATTTTCATATTCAGTCGGTAAAGTGCCTAGCAACATTATCGACTGTAGATCTTCAATGGCAACGTAACGCCCGCTTCTGCAAGTTGCTCGACTTTGTTTTCAAAATTAATTAAGTGTTGCATCATAGTCGTGGAGGAATCCTTTTGCATTCTATATAGTTGCTTATATAAAGTAGCTTTCCTTACCGGTCCTGTAGATCTGAAGATTTTATCCAAACTCACCCATGCTTCCATAGAAGTCTCGGCCTTTTTCACGTGGCTCAGTTGATTTTTCGATAGATTTAGTAGAATTAACGCTAGCGCCTTCTGATCCTTCTTGCTCCATAGGACACTATTATTTTCTGTTTAACTTCACTTCCATTCACGTATTCCCACAGATCGTGGTATATCAATACACTTTTCATCGTGAGTCATACGTTTCGTAATTTTCGTCAGTTAATTTTTCAATATTATGGATGCTACCGGCGATTGCCATAATTTCACTAATTATTACTTTTATTTTTCACAACCTTGATGCCTGGGCCCATAACCTGTTGGGCTTAGAATTAATTATAATATATTTGGAAGGTTATATCAAAAACTCGTTACACGTGGACGCAGGACACACTGTTGTTGTACGACGACTGACCGCTCTTGAAATTATACCAAAAAAACGTTACGCCGCACACACACACATACATACATACATAACGAATACGCGATGTGACTAATGCGGGCCCTGATTCGTTATAACTCTTTACAGACATACCCACAAAATCCTATCCACTTTCGAGAAAAAAATTTGAGAATGTGTGAAATGTTTCGACGGGAGAAAAAAATTTCGAATCGTTCTGAAAATATTATTTTCAGTTCTGAGGGTCGATTACTATAATTTTTGGTGAATAGACATACCCTCGCAATTCTGCGCATTTTCTAGAAAAAAATTCGAGAAAATGCTGAAATTTTTCGAGAAAATTAAAAAATTTCAAATCGTTCCGGAAAAATTATTTTTAGTTGCAGGAGTCAATTACTATCATTTTTTTTCATTAGACATACCCTCAAAATCCTATCCACTTTCGCGAAAAAAAATTGAGAATGTGTGAAATGCTTCGACGAGAGAAAAAATTTTCGAATCGTTCTGAAAATATTATTTTCAGTTCCGAGGGTCGATTACAATAATTTTTGGTGACAAGACATACCCTCGAAATTCTGCGCATTTTCTAGAAAAAAATTCGAGAAAATGCTGAACTTTTCGAGAAAATTATAAAATTTCAAATCGTTCCCGAAAAATTATTTTTAGTTGCAGGAGTCAATTACTATCATTTTTTTTCATTAGACATACCCTCAAAATCCTATCCACTTTCGAGAAAAAAATTTGAGAATGTGTGAAATGTTTCGACGGGAGAAAAAAATTTCGAATCGTTCTGAAAATATTATTTTCAGTTCTGAGTGTCGATTACTATAATTTTTGGTGAATAGACATACCCTCGAAATTCTGCGCATTTTCTAGAAAAAAATTCGAGAAAATGCTGAAATTTTTCGAGAAAATTATAAAATTTCAAATCGTTCCGGAAAAATTATTTTCGGTTGCAGTGGTCAATTACTGTCATTTTTTATCATTAGACATACACTCAAAATCCTATCCACTTTCGCGAAAAAAATTTGAGAATGTGTGAAATGTTTCGACGGGAGAAAAAAATTTCGAATCGTTCTGAAAATATTATTTTCAGTTCCGAGGGTCGATTACAATAATTTTTGGTGAATAGACATACCCTCGAAATTCTGGGCATTTTCGAGAAAAAAATTCTAGAAGATGCTTAAAATTTAGAGAAAATTATAAAATTTCTAATCGTTCCGGAATATTTATTTTTTGTTGCAGGTGTCAATTTCTTTCATTTTTTATCTTTATACATACCCTCAAAATCCTATCCACTTTCGAGAAAAAATTTGAGAATGTGTGAAATGTTTCGACGGGAGAAAAACATTTCGAATCGTTCTGAAAATATTATTTTCAGTTCTGAGTGTCGATTACTATAATTTTTTGTGAATAGACATACCCACGAAATTCTGCGCATTTTGTAGAAAAAAATTCGAGAAAATGCTGAAATTTTACGAGAAAATTAAAAAATTTCAAATTGTTCCGGAAAAATTATTTTCGGTTGCAGTGGTCAATTACTGTCATTTTTTATCATTAGACATACCCACAAAATCCTATCCACTTTCGAGAAAAAAATTTGAGAATGTGTGAAATGTTTCGACGGGAGAAAAAAATTTCGAATCGTTCTGAAAATATTATTTTCAGTTCTGAGGGTCGATTACTATAATTTTTGGTGAATAGACATACCCTCGAAATTCTGCGCATTTTCTAGAAAAAAATTCGAGAAAATGCTGAAATTTTACGAGAAAATTAAAAAATTTCAAATTGTTCCGGAAAAATTATTTTCGGTTGCAGTGGTCAATTACTGTCATTTTTTATCATTAGACATACCCTCAAAATCCTATCCACTTTCGCGAAAAAAATTTGAGAATGTGTGAAATGTTTCGACGGGAGAAAAAAATTTCGAATCGTTCTGAAAATATTATTTTCAGTTCCGAGGGTCGATTACAATAATTTTTGGTGAATAGACATACCCTCGAAATTCTGCGCATTTTCTAGAAAATAATTCGAGCAGATGCTGAAATTTTTCGCGGTAATTAAAAAACTTCAAATCGTCGTGGAAAAATTATTTTTAGTTGCAGGAGTCAATTACTATCATTTTTTTTCATTAGACATACCCTCAAAATCCTATCTGTTGATGAGGTCAGGATAATAAACATAGACACAAAAACGAACAAAACGTGAATTTATATAAAAGCAAAACTATGGCAGTACATAACCGTTCCGTAGGAGATGAGAATATATAATGCGACGGTCGCTCGTCGCAGCGAAACATTTGAGACAAAACAATTTTGTTGTAACTGGATCACTCTCAGCAGGCACTGAATGTAAATGTATCCAGTGCCTAAGAAATATTATCGACCTTTTTCTTAACACTTCCCCTCGAAGGTACTGGACTACTGGATTTCTTCTGTAACATCCTAGTCAGTCCCAGATGACTGACGCAGTTCTCGTGCTTCGGTTTGCTGGAAGCGCCTTGGTTAGCACGTCGGCTGGCATGTTCTCAGAAGCGATGTGTTGAATATCCACCAGTCCTGAATCGACGGCCTCGCGAACGAAATGATGCCGGATGTCTATGTGTTTGGTCCGAGCGTGGAAAACTGGATTACCTGCAAGTTTCTGAGCTCCAAAATTATCATTTGACAATTTAATAACGTCCACTCTCTCGCCGAGCTCGCGTAGGAAACGGCGAAGATAGACAGCCTCTTTGGTTGCCTCGCTGAGTGCCATATACTCAGCTTCGGTTGAAGATAGAGCTACAGTCCGCTGCTTCTTTGAATCCCACGTTACGCACCCGCCATTCATAATGAATGCATACCCGGTAAATGACCTCCTGTCATCGGTACACTCCAGCCCAATCCGCATCCACGAATCCTTCTATCGGCCGTTCGTCGCGCCGGTAGGTGATGCCCAGGTCTGTTGTTCCTCGTAAATACCGCAGAACCCGCTTTGCTGCCATCCAGTGAGTCTTTCCAAAACACTCGTTGAACTGGCTCAGCAAGCTCGCTGCATGGGCCACGTCCGGCCGCGTTGCTACGGAGAGATACAACAAAGCTCCGACTAACTCACGATAAGGCGGCTTCGGTCCATCGTATTGGGCCCAGACTTCCGTTTTCGTCAATTTTGTACCCACGTCAAGAGGGGTCGAAAGCGGATTCGCGTTCTCCATCCCGAAACGTCGCAAGATATCGCGAATATAGGTCTTCTGGGTCAGCCTGATACCGTCTTGGCTCCTCTCGAAATCTATACCTAGGCACCGGTTAAGATCACCAAGTTCCTTCATCTGAAAACTTTTATTCAACTCGATCCCAAAATTAGTGACTTTAGTCAGATTTCGAGACATGATGAGAATATCATCGACGTATACAACGATCATCAGCAGATCGTCTCCGTCGCCCTTCAAATAAAGACACGGATCTCCTTTTGAAGGAATAAGCTCCAAGATTTCAAGCTCCTTTTCCAGCCGCTTGTTCCAGGCACGTCCGGCCTGCTTAAGTCCGTATAAGGCCTTCCTCAGACGACACACCTTATCTCCGCTCATCAGTCTCTTCAAAGTGATCCTCGCATCGTTCGACGTTGACTCCTTCCTGAGAATGTATCGAAGAGTGTCTTCAACCTTCTCGGAACTTCCATAAAGATTTCCTCTTCTAGTACACCATTCAAGTATGCAGTGGTCACGTCGCACTGCCTAATGTGCATTCCTCTGCGAGCCGCCAGAGCAATCGCCAAGCGAAACGTTCCCAGACGCGCTACGGGAGCATACGTCTCGTGAAAATCTCTTCCCGGCTGCTGGGAAAAACCTCTCGCAACAATCCTGGCTTTCCGTTTTTCCAGGGCTCCGTTGGTCCCGAACTTGTTTCGAAGCACGAAACGGCTCCCAACGACACTGCGCCCCTTCGGCCTATCTACAATCTCCCAGGTTTTGTTACACATAAACGGACTTCAACTCACTCTGCCATGGCTTCCATCCATTCGTTCGACTCTGGACTCGACAACGCTTCTGTTAATGGAATCTCTCCGACCATCGCCTCTTCGACCATCGACTTCGATTCGACCATCTGTAAAACTCTACATTCTGCGGCGTCGGCAGTAGTAGATTCGACCACTTCTTCTTCCTCTTCGTCCTCGACGGTTGAATCGACCTCGATCATGTTGTAATCTTTTCTCGGTCTTCCTCGTCTCCCCGTCATTACTTTTCGTGGCCCCTCTGCCTCGCCTCGAAGTCGATGGTTGCTGACGATTTACATCTCTACCCTCGATCGCTGAAACAGAAGACGTAGGAGAGTCATACCTCGTATTTGATTCGCGATCGATTGGCTCTTCCGGAATCTTCGTCAATGGGAAATCGTAACCCAAATACTCCGCAGTATCTTCGCAGTTCTCCATAAGAGTCGAATGCGGGCTAGTTTGAACACCAACTTTCTCCCAGAACTTTATGTCGCGGGATACCACGATTCTCCTTTCGTTAGAGATCCAGACTCGATAGCCCTTAGATTCCTCGCTGTATCCAACAAGAACGCCCTTCTTGGATCGAGACTCAAGCTTACTTTTGTTTTGGGTCCTATCCAAAACATGTACATCGCAGCCGAAACGTCGCATGAAACCCACGTTAGGAGTCATTCCGTACCATGCCTCGTACGGCGTTCTTCCTTGCAGTCTACTCGCGGGACATCGGTTCCGAATAAAATTCGCCGTATTCACGGCCTCTGCCCAAAAATATGGTGGCAAACCTGACTCGATAAGAAGACACCTTGCCATCTCCATTAGGGTTCGATTCCGTCTTTCGCTACCCCGTTCTGTTCCGGGCTGTAAGGAACCGTCAAGCGCCGCGTTATCCCGTGCTTTCGAAGAAGATCGTCAAACTTCGTGTTCACATATTCCAAGCCGTTGTCCGTTTGAAGAGTCTTCACTTTCTTCCCCTGCTGGGTTTCTACGAGTACCCTGTACTCTTCGAATCTTATCTCACACCATCCTGTGCAGTCGTCGATAAACGTCACAAAGTAACGACTTCTTCCAATGGATACGTTCCTCATTGGACCACAAACATCCGAGTGAACCAGATCGCCCAGGCTGGACACCCTCTCAGACATCCTGGGAAAGGAAGACGAGACATCTTCCCTTAATACATACCTCGCAGACAAATTTCTTTGCTCAGGTCCCCACTTGCACTCCCTGAATTGCGCCATTTTTGAGTGCATTGCGAAGCGACTCTGGTTCAAGTGTCCGAGACGAATATGCCAATCTTCCAGCGAATCTGCTCTCGACGTACAAGCTGCTCTCCCTTGTTCGTTGACCACCTTGCAGTTGTCCTCGTTGCCACGGACGTAGTACAGGCCGTTCGTTCGTTCCGCGACCAGAATCACGCTTCCCGCGTCGTCGACCACCTTGGTTTCGTGCTTGTCAAAAATTACGCGATATCCCTTATCGGTGATTCGACCGACCGACACGAGATTTGTTCGGAGATCCGGCACATATAGAGTCTCGTGAAAACGAATTGTTCTTTCACTCCCGTTTATGTTCGTCGCGAATGGAACGATTCCCTTGCGCTTCTATTTCCGCGCACGCACTATTTGCCATATTTATGCGTCCACGCTTCCAAGCGGCAACTTTCGTAAATGCACGGGCATCGTTACAAATATGGGATGTACACCCACTGTCGATACACCAATCACCCCCATACGACCGTTCATACGTCTGTAAAACCTCGTCGCGTTCTTCCGCGCCCGACACGGCGTACAAACTCACGTCCTCGGCGCGTCTAACAGTCTGATTCGCGGACCGACCTTTCGCGTCACAGTCCCTCGCAAAATGTCCGTACTTGTGGCACCTAAAACACTTTACTTTACCCTTTGGATTTTGAGGCTGAGACTCCCTTTTCCAATTGTAACTGCTTTTCTTGTTTACGGATTTCCCGGCCACCATTGCATTTTGACTAGGAACACTTCGGCCTTCCTTGCGCGATTCGTACTCCTCCAATATTTTTATACGTAACGTTTCAGGCGATGGAAGATCGTCTCGCGACACAATTGCGCACCGAAAGTTTTCAAAACTATCAGGCAAGCTTCGAAGAAGCATTACCGTCAACAAATCTGGAACTATCCTTATGTCCATGTCAGCTAACTTATCGACGATGTCTAAAAACTCTTGCGTACTTTTACGCGCATCATCACCGTCTCCCATTCTATGTGAAATTAGACGATTTAAT
This sequence comes from Colletes collaris, assembly GCA_030068185.1. Classification (NCBI taxonomy): domain Eukaryota; kingdom Metazoa; phylum Arthropoda; class Insecta; order Hymenoptera; family Colletidae; genus Colletes; species Colletes collaris. The sequence continues at coordinate 21,546 of JASGYR010000278.1, forward strand.
AGAGCTGCTTTACGAACCGGACCTTTCGATTGGTGAATCTCTTCCAACTTCAGCCAGATCTCTCGTTCTGTCGTGCACGACTTCACTGTCTTGATTTCCGACGGGCTTATCGACAATATGATGTCCGATTGCGCTTTCAAATCCCCTTGAATCCAACCGGTCGCGGCAGCGTCGGCTGCAGGCCTCGCAAAATCGCCGCTTACGTAACCCCAGGCGTCGTTTTTATTAAAACCGCCCGCATTTGGATTCTCCAGGTATCATAATTGTCTTTACCGAGTTGCTCAAGACGTACTGCACTTCCCGTATTCATTTTGAACGTTCACTCAAGGAAAGAAACGAGAAATAAGAACAAACCGCACTTTCCGAGCTACGCGTGTCTAAGAAATTTATTTTCAGCGTATACTTTCGCGTTTCCTGGGCCCATAACCTGTTGATGAGGTCAGGATAATAAACATAGACACAAAAACGAACAAAACGTGAATTTATATAAAAGCAAAACTATGGCAGTACATAAACGTTCCGTAGGAGATGAGAATATATAATGCGACGGTCGCTCGTCGCAGCGAAACATTTGAGACAAAACAATTTGTTGTAACTGGATCACTCTCAGCTGTGGGAATTTGGGGATGCAAATGAACAAAACTTGGCTTCCTCTGACGTAAAACACATTTTATTAGCACGAGGCTCTGTTACAGACAGAAGACGCACGGTTGTGCGTAAAGGTAAGTCAGAATAACTCTAGGTGGCGCAGAAACAGATGGCGCTTTATTTCTAACACCCCCCCGTAAAGTGCAGTTTCTGTGCGAATTGTACACAATAAAAAAAACAAATGATTTTAACATCTTAAGCCTATCTCTCTAATACATTTTTCATGTTTTGGCAACGATAATCCTTTAGTTAAGATGTCAGCAGGCATCTTTTCGGTAGGAAGATATCCAATTTGTATTTCACATCTTTCTACTGAATGCCGCACAAAATGATGCTTGATATCTATAATAGCTTCGTGCGTTCATGAAACACTGGATTTTTTGTCATCAGACCGGCACTTTGGTTATCACACAGAATTGCAGTTGTTTGTAATTTTCCTACAATTTCAGATAAGAATCTTCGTAAATAGATGGTTTCCTTTGCTGCTTCTGAAAGTGCCATGTACTCTGCTTCAGCACTCGACATAGCCACTGTTCTTTGCTTTCTCGACGACCAACTGATCGCACCACCGGCTAACTTGAACAAGTATCCCGTATACGATCTCCTATCATCAACGCATGCTCCCCAATCAGCATCCGAGAAACCAACTAGCGCCTGATCCGTTTTAGTGAAAACGATTTCCATGTTTATGGTTTTCTTTAGGTAACGTATCACACGTTTTGCAGCTTTCCAGTGTTCTTCACCAGGGTTTTCACTGAACTGACCCAGTGCGCTAACTGCGTGAGCTATATCCGGGCGTGTGCTCGTAGCCAAGTACATTAAGGATCCGATGAGATTTCTATATGGAATTTTACTCATTTCTTCTTTTTCCTCTTTTGTGGTCGGGCTCATCAGCTTCGAAAGTTTTATGTCCGGATTCATAGGCGTAGCGACTGGTTTGCAATCTTCCATGTTGAATCGTTGTAGTATATCCTGGACATACTTTCTTTGCGACATGCGAAATTCACCATTCGCTTTGTCTTGTGCGAATTCTATCCCAAGACAGTAGTGCAGTTGTCCTAAGTCTTTCATTTCAAAGGATCTGGCAAGATTCCGTTTTAGTTCCATTATTTTGTTCTGGTTATTCGAGGCTACAATCAGATCGTCAACATAAATTGCAACCAATGTTAAACTATTACCGTCCTTTTGGAGATAAACACAAGCGTCCGCGTCCAGTGGATTCAAGCCTAACTCTTTCAGTCTTAAGTCCAGCTTTTTGTACCACTGCCGACCAGACTGCTTTAATCCGTATATTGCCTTATTTAAAAGACATACTTTTGTTTCAGGTATCTTCTGAAGTTTTTCATCTTCAAGGATTGTAGACAGACCCTCAGGAATTTCCATGTAGATTGTTTCTTCAATGTTCCCGTTTAGGTAGGCACTGATGAAATCCAGTTGATGAACTTCCAATCCAAATTCTGCTGCAAGTCCTATTATAATTCGAATAGAACTTATCCTAGCCACTGGCGCAAATGTTTCGTGGAAGTCCACGTTCAGTTCTTGTGAGAAACCTTTAGCTACCAGCCTAGCTTTTCGACGTTCCACAGTGCCATCAGCCTTGAATTTAGTACGTAGGACCCACCTTGAACCTATAACTTTTCCGATCTTTTGGACGGTCAACTAGTGTCCAAGTATGGTTTCTCATCAAGGCATGATACTCGCCTTGCATGGCTTTTCTCCATTCATGCGTTTCTGGACCTGACATTGCTTCTTTTGCAGTACATGGATCTCCTGTTTCAGCTACACGAACATTCTTAATTAAAGAACATGAAGGAGGATCTTCATCTGGAGCATGATCCATTTCTTGGTTTTCTCTCTGCTGGTCTTGAATTTCCTGAACCTCTTGAATAGGAATCATATGTGGTTGTAGTCTTGGTCTACCTCTTTGTCCTGTAAGGATTTTCTTCGGACGTCCTCGTCCGATCTTCATTCTCGGTATTTCTTGTATTTCACCAGCGCTTGAGGTTTCAAAACCTTGACGTTCATTAATTTCTTCATTATTTTGATTTATGAGTGTGAGTTCATACCGATTTTGGTTATTTTCTTCTTCTTCGTCAACAGAATTTACGTTTCTGTCCCGACGTTGCGTGAATTTTCTTCAATGATGACCTCTCTGATGTTTTGCTTTTCAAAGTTCTTGACGAATCTAACATCCCGACTCCGACGAATTTTGCTTGATTTCGGATCCCATAATCTATAGGCTTTCGTTTCAGTTGAATAGCCAACAAAAATGCACTCGATAGTCTTTTTCACTAAATTTTCCTTTGGACGTTTTCCTTCAGTTGATTTGTCCAACATGTACGCTTTGGTGCCGAAAATTTGGAAATGGATTGCCGTCGGTATTTTGCTTTCCAAATTTCGTGAGGAGTTTTACCTTCCAAGCTTCTTGTAGGGCATCTGTTACGGATGTAGGCTGCAGTCAAAATTGCTTCTGCCCAAAATTTCGATGGGGAGGCCAGACTGGAATTAACATACATCTCGCCATTTCAACGAGAGTTCTATTCCAACGTTCCATGACACCATTTTGTTGTGGGAGTGTACTCTATTGTGAATTCATGGTGTATTCCTTCCTTTTTCAGGTAACCCTTAAATTCGTTGCTTCTGTACTCTCCTCCATTGTCTGATCTGACAATCTTGATATTCTCCCCAGTTTGTTTCTCAGCTTTGGCTTTAAATTCCAAAATTTTTCGAATAAGTCACTCTTCTTTTTCAGAAAATAAACTTCTGCACCATCTTGATTTGTCATCAATAAAGGTTGCAAAATACCTAGATCCAGCAAGTGATTCCACTTTCATTGGGCCGCAAAGGTCTGTGTGAACTAATTCTAGAACTTCTTTAGATCGAGAGGTTGATCTTGAAAATGGAGTTTGAGTCTGTTTCCCTTTTATACAGACTTCGCAAATTGGTAATTTTCACCTTCTTTGCTGTAATTCCATATATTCTGCGGTTGCGAATTAGATCCCTTAAATCTTTTTCATTCAAATGGCCAAACTTTTCATGCCATTCCTGGAGATTTGATGCGTTAATTTGTGAGATATTAGCCTTTTCAACCTTTTCGTTCACAAAATACAAAGTCTTCTTTTCGTTCAGCAATAAGAACTTTGTCTCCAGTTCTTGGATCCACGACTACAGCATTTTCTTTCTGAAATAAAACATTGAACCCATTGTCAGTAATTTTAGCAACTGATAATAAATTAGAACGCAGATCTGGGACGAACAATGTTCTCTGAAGATTTGTCGAAAGCTCTTCACTTATTTTCATCTTTCCTGATCCAATTCCCCCTATTATAGTAGATTCAGAGCTTGCTAAATGTAATTTGTGTGTGTCGGTCTTTCCAACATTTTCAAATTTTTTCTTTGTAGGGCACATGTGTGATGATGCACCAGAATCCAAACACCATATGTTCTTACTGTCAGCTTCAGCTCTCATAGTTACCTCATTGTGCAAAGCTCTTTCAATTTTCATAGTTATTTCAGCTCATTTTGACATTTCCTTTCCTTCTGGTTTCTTACTATTTTGGTAATACTGTGTCCTGCAATCTTTTGCCATGTGTCCAACCTTTCTACATTTATGACACCTAAATTTAAATCTTTGTTCATTTCCTTTGTCAAAAGATTTATACTCATGACTCTTGTGTCCAAAGTGTCGTAAAGGTTTTGACGCCACCATAGCATCACATGTTTCATCCTTGTTTCGTTTCCTTACCAAGTATTCATCTAATAATTTTATCTTTACTTCTTCAGGAGATGCTAAATCTTGTCGAGATTTAATAGCTATTCTTAGGAATCGTAAGATTTTGGAACACTTTTAATAATAGAACCGTAATCATTTCCTCCGGAATTTTCATTTCCATGGCTTCCAGTTTGTTCACTGTTTTCGAAAAAATTTGCAACATGGTCTCTCATATCTTCAGATTCTTCCATCTTATGATGAACCAGTTCTTCCAACAGCATAGTTTTTCGCGTTGGCCCTTCTGATTCATAAATTGCCTTCAACTTTTGCCAGACCTCATTAGACGTATTGCACCCATGAATATGTTTCAATTCTTCTGCGCTTATTGCAAGAATGATATCGGACATTGCCTTTTCATCAGCAACTTCCCATGCTGTAATTGCAACCGCATTTTCTGCGGTTGGGGCTGGTTTCATTCTTGTTCCGCTGACGTATCCCCATGCGTCACTTCTTTATAAGAAGCGCTTTCATATGAATCTTCCAGGTACCATAATTCTCCTTTTGGAGAGGAGGAATTTTAATCGCCGTTATGCTCATTTTCTTTTTGTGTTAATACAACAAGATTGTTGCGTTTACTGCTTCGCGTGAATTCGACTCTGACCACGTGCGTGTACTAGGTTAGGTTTCACGCACCAGCACGCTATAACACAAAAACGACTTGCACTTCACTACACGTGTACTTCACACTTTTTAACGTAGTTTATATTGTACCTGGGCACATAACCTGTGGGAATTTGGGGATGCAAATGAACAAACTTGGCTTCCTCTGACGTAAAACACATTTTATTAGCACGAGGCTCTGTTACAGACAGAAGACGCACGGTTGTGCGTAAAGGTAAGTCAAGAATAACTCTAGGTGGCGCAGAAATAGATGGCGCTTTATTTCTAACATCAGCAGGCACTGAATGTATTTGTATGCAGTGCCTAAGAAATATTTTCGTCCTTTTTCTTAACACTATCCACTTTCATGAAAAATTTGAGAATGTGTGAAATGCTTCGACGGGAGAAAAATTTTTCGAATCGTTCTGAAAATATTATTTTCAGTTCCGAGGGTCGACTACAATAATTTTTGGTGAATAGACATACCCTCGAAATTCTGCGCATTTTCTAGAAAAAAATTCGAGAAGATGCTGAAAGTTTTCGAGAAAATTAAAAAATTTCGAATCGTACTGAAAAAATTATTTTCAGTTCCGAGGGTCGATTACAATAATTTTTGGTGAATAGACATACCCTCGAAATTGTTGGTTTGCATGCACAAATAACGCTCCTCACCAGCTCCAGTGTAACACAAAACAAGATTTATTTATTAGAACAAATATAACAGTACAACACGCCTTTGATGCGGAAGACGACGAGAGCGCAGAAGAAAGTTCTAGAAGGTTTCTTTAAAAAAAACAAAAGAAGGATTGGGAAGGGGGGCAGAAGCCCAACCATACCCGGAAAGCAATATAGGGCGCGTTTGCATGTTCAACACCCCCTCTCAAACGGTGCGTGATTGTCTTTCCTCCTCAGACTGATTTCCATCCGTGTATCTGAGGCCAAAAAAAAAAGGTGTAAGCCTGTTGTGCCTTGGTCCGCTTAGATTCTTGGTGAGCACATCGGCTGGCATTTCGCTTGTTGGCATGTACGATACATCAATTCTCCCATCCTCGTGAGCTTCTCTAACATAATGATGGCGTATATCTATGTGTTTCGTTCTGGAATGAAACACTGAATTTCTCATTAATTTTTGTGCTCCTTGATTGTCACAATAAATGATAGTAGGATCATGATCTGCTTTCATGTATCCGATCTCTATGAGAAATTTCCTTAAGTACGTTGCTTCTTTAGCAGCTTCGCTCAGGGCCATGTACTCTGCCTCTGTGCTAGATAAAGCAACACTTCGCTGCTTTCTGGATTCCCATGTGATTGCTGCGTTTGCCAGTTTGAAAACGTATCCAGTATACGATACTCTGTCATCGATATCGTTCGCCCAGTCAGCATCTACATATCCAGTTAATGGATCGGAAGAATCTGTAAAATTCAAACAATAATTAGAAGTTCCTTTTAGATATCGCAGCACCCTTTTTGCTGCGTTCCAATGCTGTCTGCCATAGTTCTCGTTGAAACGACTTAGTACGCTAACGCTATGAGCAATGTCTGGCCGCGTCGCGACAGCTAGATACATTAGCGCTCCAACTAATGATCTGTAAGGTACTTTCTTCATTTCGGAAATTTCTTCCTCAGTCTTCGGTATTTCCTCCTTGCTTAATTTTGCTGCGCTTTCAAGAGGCGTTGAAACTGGATATGCTTCTTCCATGTTGAATTTCCTTAACACATCTTCAATATACTTTTGCTGCGACATCTTCATTGATCCGGATTGTTTATCTTGATGAAATTCAATCCCAAGACAATAATGGAGTGGTCCTAAGTCATTTACTTTGAAACTTGATTCCAATGCAGATTTTATTTCGTCGAATGATTTTGATTCATTTGTTGCGATGATCAAGTCATCGACATAGATTGCGACTATTTTTATGTTGCATTGATCTCGACTAAAGTACACACATTTGTCTGCATCCATCGGTTTCAGCCCAATCTTTCTTAGCTTTGAATCGAGTTTCTGGTACCACTGTCTACCGGATTGCTTTAGGCCATACAATGACCTTTGCAATTTGCAAACTAAATTTTCCCGTCCAGGTTCTTTGAAGCTTTCGGGTTGCTCCATAAATATGTCTTCCTTCAAATCACCATTTATATAAGCCATAACTATGTCCAACTGATACAATTTTAGGTGGAGCTGTGTCGCAATGGCGATGATAGTACGTATAGAACTTAATCTGACCACAGGTGCAAAAGTCTCTGCAAAATCGACATCGGGTTGTTGCGCATAGCCCTTTGCAACTAACCTTGCTTTGCGTTTTTCAATGCTTCCGTCGGCGTTATACTTTGTTCGTAACACCCATCTACACCCGATGACGTTCCTGTCATTTGGACGTTGACCAGCTTCCCAAAGCATTGTTTTCTTTAAGTGCATTAAACTCAACTTCCATTGCCTTTTGCCATTCTGAGGCATATATGGCCCCGACAGCGCAGTCTCAACTGTTTGCATTGAGCTTTCCAGATATGCTAGTTGAACTTGGTTATTATCAGTCTGTTTAGAAGCATAAATTTTCTTTGGTCTACCTCTTTGGCCAGTTCTGAGCAGTCTTGGTCTGCCTCGTCCACGTTCGGTTTGAACACTGCTCTCGCTTTGACTTACGCTTGATACAATTCCTCCTTCAGCTTCCTCCTCGAGAGCAATTTCATCAAGCTCATTTTGGTTAATGTTTTCCACGTTTTCCTCGTCTTGAACTGTTTCATCTTTTCTCGACTGCAGCTCAAAATTGAAAAACTCACACTCGTTTTTGTCAACCCGAAACTCGTGAGTATCGTTCATGAATTTTACGTCTCGGCTCTTAATAATGTTCTCTGTTTTGATATTCCACATGCGGTATGCTTTAGATTCATCGGAATATCCAAGAAGTATACATTTTCGGATCGAGCCTCAAACTTTCCCTTTCCAGGCTTCTTGTTTAGAACGTATCCAACGCACCCAAAAGGCTTTAGGTAATGAACGCTTGGTTTCCGACCAAACCATGATTCGAATGGTGTGCTATCCAGAGCTTTTGACGGACATCTATTTCTAATATACGCTGCGGTGACTATTCCTTCGGCCCAAAATTTCGTTGGCAATTTTGAGTCCGACAGCATGCACTCTAGCCATTTCCACGAGAGTGCGGTTCATACGCTCCGCCACGCCATTTTGTTGAGGGCAATAGGCGACGGTTCTTTCTCTTTTTATTCCGCAATCCTCGAGATATTTAGTGAAATCCTTTCCACAATATTCCAATCCATTATCTGTTCGAAGTATCTTGATTGTTCTTCCAGTTTGATTTTCAACCAGTATTTTGAACGTCTTGAAAGCTTCTTTAACTTCATCCTTCGATCGCAAAATCCTTACTTCGACCCATCGAGATTTATCGTCGATGAAAGTTGCAAAATATATTGCCCCTCCAATTGACTTGGTTCTGATTGGCCCGCAAATGTCAGAGTGGATGCGATGAAGTAGTTCGTCACTTCTGGTGTTCGATAACTTCGGAAATGGTGTTGAGGATTGTTTGTTCTTAACACAGGTTTCGCAATCAGGCATTTGATCTTTTGACTTTAAAATGAGTCCTTTACCATGTTGTTCTCCAGCCTCTTTAAATCCCTTTCATTAAGGTGCCCGAGACGACGATGCCATTCAACAATACTGTTGTCTCTGCAGCTCGCGAATGCAACTGAGCTCTTCTTTGGCCTTACTATAAACAGATTTCTTTCACGATCTGCTGTCGCTATAGTTTCACCATCAGGTTCAACTATTTTTGCATCGTTCTGTGTAAACTCAACGCGTCGTCCGCTTTGTACCATTTTTTGAACGGATAGAAGATTTTTTATTATCTCAGGTACAGAGAGTGTATTTTCTAACCTCAATATATATTTGCCAGCATTCACACGAACTGTTCCTACTCCTTGCACTAAAGTAGTTTCTTTCGTTGCCAATTTTACAATTTGGTTTGTTGCAGGCCTTAGGTCTGCAAAATGAAGCCTATTATTGCACATATGTGCAGTTGCGCCACTGTCAATGCACCAACTTTCCTTGGTAATGCTTTCATATGGGTCTGCAAAAGCTGCTTCACTGAATTTGTTGGCCTCTGTGAACACTGACACTAAAGACTCTGCTCCCGGAACACAGCATTGCCTCTCTGTGGGTGTTCTTGTTCAAGTTTTCTATCTGCTGCCTTTTAAAACAGTCACTTTCTTTGTGGCCAACTTTGTGACAATAATTGCACTTATAATTAAATTTCTTATAATTAGCATTTGAACTCTGAGGTTTCTTAGTCACTTGTTTTGATTCATTTCTATATTTTGATTTTGAATACTTTTCACTTTTAGCATAGTACGCATCTGCTAGTTCGGTCTCTTGTTTGCTTGCCTTTCTTGCACTATCTTCCTCCAGCAGTTTAATCTTGACTATGTCTGGCATTGGCAATACATCGCGTGTCTTAATTGCAACTCTAAAATTTTCATAACTAGGCGGTATGCTGCGTAGCAGAAGAATGGTAAGGAGCTGATTATCTATGTGCACGTCTAATGTTTTCAATTTGTCCACAATATCAATATACTTGTTTAGGTGTTCGGACATATCCTCACCCTCACGCATCTTTGTGGATAACATGGTTTCTAACAAGCATGCAGTCTTGGCTGGCCCCTTTGATTCAAAAACATCTGCCAATTTTGTCCACACTTCCTTGGAGGTTACAGCATTCTTTATGTGGCAGAACACACTTGAGCCTAGTGTGAGAATGATGTCAGCTTTGGCTTTTCTATCGTTCCTCGCCCAGTTTTCGATCGCCGCTGCGTTTTCTACAGGTTTCGGGATACCGCCGGTTACATATTCCCAAAGATCGTTTTTAGTTAAAATTGCTTCAATCTGTATCTTCCAAACATCATAGTTTTCGTTATTTAACTTTTCTATATTTGTGTTTGGAACGCTCATCTTACCTTGCTTTGTTGAATAATAGAACTACGAAAAACAGCTTACGGCGTGGCGTGATCTTACGGGCGCAATTGAGGTTATGTTGCGTCCTAGATTTACCGGTTCAGCTTTTTCTATTCCTTATTAACGAATATTTCGTGCTGGGCCCATAACCTGTTGGTTTGCATGCACAAATAACGCTCCTCACCAGCTCCAGTGTAACACAAAACAAGATTTATTTATTAGAACAAATATAACAGTACAACACGCCTTTGATGCGGAAGACGACGAGAGCGCAGAAGAAAGTTCTAGAAGGTTTCTTTAAAAAAAAACAAAAGAAGGATTGGGAAGGGGGGCAGAAGCCCAACCATACCCGGAAAGCAATATAGGGCGCGTTTGCATGTTCAACAGAAATTCTGCGCATTTTCTAGAAAAAAATTCGAGAAGATGCTGAAATTTTTCGAGAAAATTAAAAAATTTCGAATCGTCGTGGAAAAATTATTTTTAGTTGCAGGAGTCAATTACTATCATTTTTTTCATTAGACATACACTCCAAATCCTATCCACTTTCGCGAAAAAAATTTGAGAATGTGTGAAATGTTTCGACGGGAGAAAAAAATTTCGAATCGTTCTGAAAATATTATTTTCAGTTCCGAGGGTCGATTACAATAATTTTTGGTGAATAGACATACCCTCGAAATTCTGCGCATTTTCTAGAAAAAAATTCGAGCAGATGCTGAAATTTTTCGCGATAATTAAAAAATTTCAAATCGTCGTGGAAAAATTATTTTTAGTTGCAGGAGTCAATTACTATCATTTTTTTTCATTAGACATACCTCAAAATCCTATCCACTTTCGCGAAAAAATTTGAGAATATGTGAAATGTTTCGACGGGAGAAAAGAATTTCGAATCGTTCTGAAAATATTATTTTCAGTTCCGAGGGTCGATTACAATAATTTTTGGTGAATAGACATACCCTCGAAATTCTGCGCATTTTCTAGAAAAAATTCGAGAAGATGCTGAAATTTTTCGAGAAAATTAAAAAATTTCGAATCGTTCTGAAAAAATTATTTCCAATTCCGAGGGTCGATTACAATAATTTTTGGTGAATAGACATACCAACGAAATCCTGCGCATTTTCTAGAAAAAAATTCGAGCAGATGCTGAAATTTTTCGCGATAATTAAAAAATTTCAAATCGTCGTGGAAAATTTATTTTTAGTTGCGGGAGTCAATTAGTATCATTTTTTCATTAGACATACCCTCAAAATCCTATCCACTTTCGCGAAAAATTTGAGAATGTGTGAAATGTTTCTGACGGGAGAAAAATTTCGAATCGTTCTGAAAATATTATTTTCAGTTCCGAGGGTCGATTACAATAATTTTTGGTGAATAGACATACCTCGAAATTCTGCGCATTTTCTAGAAAAAATTCGAGAAGATGCTGAAATTTTTCGAGAAAATTAAAAATTTCGAATCGTACTGAAAAATTATTTTCAGTTCTGAGGCGTCGATTACAATAATTTTTGGTGAATAGACATACCAAAGAAATCCTGCGCATTTTCTAGTAAATATTTCGAGAAGATGCTGAAATTTTTCGCGATAATTAAAAAACTTCAAATCGTCGTGGAAAAATTATTTTTAGTTGCAGGAGTCAATTACTATCATTTTTTTTCATTAGACATACCCTCAAAATCCTATCCACTTTCGCGAAAAAATTTGAGAATGTATGAAATGTTTCGACGGGAGAAAAAAATTTCGAATCGTTCTGAAAATATTATTTTCAGTTCCGAGGGTCGATTACAATAATTTTTGGTGAATAGACATACCCTCGAAATTCTGCGCATTTTCTAGAAAAAAATTCGAGAAGATGCTGAAATTTTAGGAGAAAATTAAAAAATTTCGAATCGTACTGAAAAAATTATTTTCAGTTCCGGGGGTCGATTACAATAATTTTTGGTGAATAGACATACCCACGAAATCCTGCGCATTTTCTAGAAAAAATTTGAGCAGATGCTGATATTTTTCGCGATAATTAAAAAATTTCAAATCGTCGTGCAATAATTATTTTTAGTTGCAGTAGTCAATTAATATCATTTTTTCATTAGACATACCTCAAAATCCTATCCACTTTCGCGAAAAAATTTGAGAATGTGTGAAATGTTTCGACGGGAGAAACAAATTTCGAATCGTTCTGAAAATATTATTTTCAGTTCCGAGGGTCGATTACAATAATTTTTGGTGAATAGACATACCCTCGAAATTCTGCGCATTTTCTAGAAAAAAATTCGAGAAAATGCTGAAATTTTTCGAGAAAATTTAAAAATTTCGAATCGTACTGAAAAAATTATTTTCAGTTCTGGGCGTCGATTACAATAATTTTTGGTGAATAGACATACCAACGAAATCCTGCGCATTTTCTAGAAAAAAATTCGAGCAGATGCTGAAATTTGTCGCGATAATTAAAAAAGTTGACATCTTCGTGGAAACATTATTGTTAGTTGCAGGAGTCAATTACTATCATTTTTTCATTAGACATACCTTCAAAATCCTATCCACTTTCGCGAAAAAAATTTGAGAATGTGTGAAATGTTTCGACGGGAGAAAAAATTTCGAATCGTTCTGAAAATATTATTTTCAGTTCCGAGGGTCGATTTCAATAATTTTTGGTGAATAGACATACCCTCGAAATTCTGCGCATTTTCTAGAAAAAAATTCGAGAAGATGCTGAAATTTTTCGAGAAAATTAAAAAATTTCGAATCGTACTAAAAAATTTTTTTCCGTTCCGGGGGTCGATTACAATAATTTTTGGTGAATAGACATATCAACGAAATCCTGCGCATTTTCTAGAAAAAAATTCGAGCAGATGCTGAAATTTTTCGCGATAATTAAAAAATTTCAAATCGTCGTGGAAAAATTATTTTTAGTTGCAGGAGTCAATTACTATCATTTTTTTCATTAGACATACCCTCAAAATCCTATCCACTTTCGCGACAAAAATTTGAGAATGTGTGAAATGTTTCGACGGGAGAAATAAATTTCGAATCGTTCTGAAAATATTATTTTCAGTTCCTAGGGTCGATTACAATAATTTTTGGTGAATAGACATACCCTCGAAATTCTGCGCATTTTCTAGAAAAAAATTCGAGAAGATGCTGAAATTTTTCTATAAAATTAAAAAATTTCGATTCGTACTGAAATAATTATTTTCAGTTCTGGGCGTCGATTACAATAATTTTTGGTGAATAGACATACCAAGTAAATCCTGCGCATTTTCTAGAAAAAATTCGAGCAGATGCTGAAATTTTTCGCGATAATTAAAAATTTCAAATCGTCGTGGAAAATTATTTTTAGTTGCAGGAGTCAATTACTATCATTTTTTCATTAGACATACCCTCAAAATCCTATCCACTTTCGCGAAAAAAATTTGAGAATGTGTGAAATGTTTCGACGGGAGAAAAAATTTCGAATCGTTCTGAAAATATTATTTTCAGTTCCGAGGGTCGATTTCAATAATTTTTGGTGAATAGACATACCCTCGAAATTCTGCGCATTTTCTAGAAAAAATTGGGGAAATGCTGAAATTTTTCGAGAAAATTAAAAATTTCGAATCGTTCTGAAAAAATTATTTTCAGTTCCGGGGTCGATTCCAATAATTTTATCTGCATAGACATACCCACGAAATACTGCGCATTTTCTAGAAAAAATTTATATAAGATGCTTAAATTTTTCGCGATAATTACAATATTTCAAATCGTCGTGCAAAATTATTTTTAGTTGCAGGAGTCAATTACTATCATTTTTTTTCATTAGACATACCCTCAAAATCCTATCCACTTTCGCGAAAAAAATTTGAGAATGTGTGAAATGTTTCGACGGGAGAAAAATATTTCGAATCGTTCTGAAAATATTATTTTCAGTTCCGAGGGTCGATTACAATAATTTTTGGTGAATAGACATACCCTCGAAATTCTGCGCATTTTCTAGAAAAATATTCGAGAAGATGCTGAAATTTTTCGAGAAAATTAAAAAATTTCGAATCGTACAGAAAAAATTATTTTCAGTTCTGGTCGTCGATTACAATAATTTTTGGTGAATAGACATACCAACGAAATCCTGCGCATTTTCTAGAAAAAAATTCGAGCAGATGCTGAAATTTTTCGCGATAATTACAAAATTTCAAATCGTCGTGGAACATTATTTTTAGTTGCAGGAGTCAATTACTATCATTTTTTTTCATTGGACATACCCTCAAAATCCTATCCACTTTCGCGAAAAAATTTGAGAATGTGTGAAATGTTTCGACGGGAAAAAAAATTTCGAATCGTTCTAAAAATATTATTTTCAGTTCCGAGGGTCGATTACAATAATTTTTGGTGTATGGACATACCTCGAAATTCTGCGCATTTTCTAGAAAAAATTCGAGAAGATGCTGAAATTTTTCGAGAAAATTAAAAATTTCGAATCGTACTGAAAAATTATTTTCAGTTCTGGGCGTCGATTACAATAATTTTTGGTGAATAGACATACCTCGAAATCCTGCGCATTTTCTAGAAAAAATTCGAGCTGATGCAGAAATTTTTCGCGATAATTAAAATTTTCAAATCGTCGTGGAAAAATTATTTTTAGTTGCAGGAGTCAATTACTATCATTTTTTTCATTAGACATACCCTCAAAATCCTATCCACTTTCGCGAAAAAAATTTGAGAATGTGTGAAATGTTTCGACGGGAGAAAAAGTTCGAATCGTTCTGAAAATATTATTTTCAGTTCCGAGGGTCGATTACAATAATTTTTGGTGAATAGACATACCCTCGAAATTCTGCGCATTTTCTAGAAAAAATTCGAGAAGATGCTGAAATTTTTGGAGAAAATTAAAAATTTCGAATCGTTCTGAAAAAATTATTTTCAGTTCCGCGGGTCGATTATAATAATTTGTGGTGAATAGACATACCCTCGAAATCCTGCGCATTTTCTAGAAAAAATTCGAGCAGATGCTGAAATTTTTCGCGATAATTAAAAATTTCAAATCGTCGTGGAAAATTTATTTTTAGTTGCAGGAGTCAATTACTATCATTTTTTTTCATTAGCCATACCCTCAAAATCCTATCCACTTTCTTGAAAAAAATTTGAGAATGTGTCGAATGTTTCGACGGGAGAAAAAAATTTGGAATCGTTCTGAAAATATTATTTTCAGTTCCGAGGGTCGATTACAATAATTTTTGGTGAATAGACATACCTTCGAAATTCTGCGCATTTTCTAGAAAAAAATTCGAGAAGATGCTGAAATTTTTCGAGAAAATTAAAAAATTTCGAATCGTTCTGAAAAAATTATTTTCAGTTCTGGGGGTCGATTACAATAATTTTTGGTGAATAGACATACCAACGAAATCCTGCGCATTTTCTAGAAAAAAATTCGAGCAGATGCTGAAATTTTTCGCGATAATTAAACAATTTCAAATCGTCGTGGAAAAATTATTTTTAGTTGCAGGAGTCAATTATTATCATCTTTTTTCATTAGACATACCCTCAAAATCCTATCCACTTTCAAGCGAAAAAAATTTGAGAATGTGTGAAATGTTTCGACGGGAGAAAAATTTCGAATCGTTCTGAAAATATTATTTTCAGTTCCGAGGGTCGATTACAATAATTTTTGGTGAATAGACATACCCTCGAAATTCTGCGCATTTTCTAGAAAAAATTCGAGAAGATGCTGAAATTTTTCGAGAAAATTAAAAATTTCGAATCGTACTGAAAAATTATTTTCAGTTCTGAGGGTCGATTACTATAATTTTTGGTTAATAGACATACCAACGAAATCCTGCGCATTTTCTAGAAAAATTCGAGCAGATGCTGAAATTTTTCGCGATAATTAAAAATTTCAAATCGTCGTGGAAAAATTATTTTTAGTTGCAGGAGTCAATTACTATCATTTTTTCATTAGACATACCCTCAAAATCCTATCCACTTTCGCGAAAAAATTTGAGAATGTGTGAAATGTTTCGACGGAACGAAAAAATTTCGAATCGTTCTGAAAATATTATTTTCAGTTCCGAGGGTCGATTACAATAATTTTTGGTGAATAGACATACCCTCGAAATTCTGCGCATTTTCTAGAAAAATTCGAGAAGATGCTGAAATTTTTCGAGAAAATTAAAAATTTCGAATCGTACTGAAAAATTATTTTCAGTTCCGAGGGTCGATTACTATAATTTTTGGTGAATAGACATACCCTCGAAATCCTGCGCATTTTCTAGAAAAAATTCGAGCAGATGCTGAAATTTTTCGCGATAATTAAAAATTTCAAATCGTCGTGGAAAAATTATTTTTAGTTGCAGGAGTCAATTACTATCATTTTTTCATTAGACATACCCTCAAAATCCTATCCACTTTCGCGAAAAAATTTGAGAATGTGTGAAATGTTTCGACGGGAGAAAAATTTCGAATCGTTCTGAAAATATTATTTTCAGTTCCGAGGGTCGATTACAATAATTTTTGGTGAATAGACATACCTCGAAATTCTGCGCATTTTCTAGAAAAAATTCGAGAAGATGCTGAAATTTTTCGAGAAAATTAAAAATTTCGAATCGTACTTAAAAATTATTTTCAGTTCCGAGGGTCGATTACAATAATTTTTGGTGAATAGACATACCAACGAAATCCTGCGCATTTTCTAGAAAAAGATACGAGCAGATGCTGAAATTTTACGAGATAATTAAATGATTTCAAATCGTCGTGGAAAAATTATTTTTAGTTGCAGGAGTCAATTACTATCATTTTTTCATTAGACATACCTCAAAATCCTATCCACTTTCGCGAAAAAATTTGAGAATGTGTGAAATGTTTCGACGGGAGAAACAAATTTCGAATCGTTCTGAAAATATTATTTTCAGTTCCGAGGGTCGATTACAATAATTTTTGGTGATAGACATACCCTCGAAATTCTGCGCACTTTCTAGCAAAAATTCGAAAAGATGCTGACATTTTTCGAGAAAATTAAAAAATTTGGAATCGTACTAAAATAATTATTTTCAGTTCCGGGGGTCGATTACAATAATTTTTGGTGAATAGACATACCCTCGAAATCCTGCGCATTTTCTAGAAAAAATTCGAGAAGATGCTGAAATTTTTCGCGATAATTAAAAAATTTCAAATCGTCGTGGAAAAATTATTTTTAGTTGCAGGAGTCAATTACTATCATTTTTTTCATTAGACATACCCTCAAAATCCTATCCACTTTCGCGAAAAAAATTTGAGAATGTGTGAAATGTTTCGACGGGAGAAACAATTTCGAATCGTTCTGAAAATATTATTTTCAGTTCCGAGGGTCGATTACAATAATTTTTGGTGAATAGACATACCCTCGAAATTCTGCGCATTTTCTATAAAAAAATTCGAGAAGTTGCTGAAATTTTTCGAGAAAATTGAATAATTTCGAATCGTTCTGAAAATATTATGTTCTGTTCGGAGGGTCGATTACAATAATTTTTGGTGAATAGACATACCAACGAAATCCTGCGCATTTTCTAGAAAAAAATTCGAGCAGATGCTGAAATTTTTCGCGATAATTAAAAAATTTCAAATCGTCGTGGAAAAATTATTTTTAGTTGCAGGAGTCAATTACTATCATTTTTTTCATTAGACATACCCTCAAAATCCTATCCACTTTCGCGAAAAAATTTGAGAATGTGTGAAATGTTTCGACGGGAGTAAAAAATTTCGAATCGTTCTGAAAATATTATTTTCAGTTCCGAGGGTCGATTACAATAATTTTTGGTGAATAGACATACCCTCGAAATTCTGCGCATTTTCTAGAAAAAATTCGAGAAGATGCTGAAATTTTCGAGAAAATTAAAAATTTCGAATCGTTCTGAAAATTATTTCCAGTTCCGAGGGTCGATTACAATAATTTTTGGTGAATAGACATACCCTCGAAATCCTGCGCATTTTCTAGAAAAAATTCGAGCAGATGCTGAAATTTTTCGCGATAATTAAAAATTTCAAATCGTCGTGGAAAAATTATTTTTAGTTGCAGGAGTCAATTACTATCATTTTTTTCATTAGACATACCCTCAAAATCCTATCCACTTTCGCGAAAAAATTTGAGAATGTGTGAAATGTTTCGACGGGAGAAAAAATTTCGAATCGTTCTGAAAATATTATTTTCAGTTCCGAGGGTCGATTACAATAATTTTTGGTGAATAGACATACCCTCGAAATTCTGCGCATTTTCTAGAAAAAATTCGAGAAGATGCTGAAATTTTTCGAGAAAATTAAAAAATTTCGAATCGTTCTGAAAAAATTATTTTACAGTTCCGGTTTTCGATTACAATAATTTTTGGTGAATAGACATACCCTCGAAATCCTGCGCATTTTCTAGAAAAAAATTCGAGCAGATGCTGAAATTTTTCGCGATAATTAAAAAATTTCAAATCGTCGTGGAAAATTATTTTTAGTTGCAGGAGTCAATTACTATCATTTTTTTCATTAGACATACCCTCAAAATCCTATCCACTTTCGCGAAAAAAATTTGAGAAAAATTTCGAATCGTTCTGAAAATATTATTTTCAGTTCCGAGGGTCGATTACAATAATTTTTGATGAATAGACATACCCTCGAAATTCTGCGCATTTTCTAGAAAAAAATTCGAGAAGATGCTGAAATTTTTCGAGAAAATTAAAAATTTCGAATCGTTCTGAAAAAATTATTTTCAGTTCCGAGGGTCGATTACAATAATTTTTGGTGAATAGACATACCCTCGAAATCCTGCGCATTTTCTAGAAAAAATTCAGCAGATGCTGAAATTTTTCGACGATAATTAAAAATTTCAAATCGTTCTGAAACAATTATTTTTAGTTGCAGGGTCAATTACTATCATTTTTGGTGAATAGACATACCCTCGAAATTCTGCGCATTTTCTAGAAAAAATTCGAGAATGTGCTGAAATGTTTCGACGAGAAAATTAAAAATTTCGAATCGTTCTGAAAAATTATTTTCAGTTCCGAGGGTCGATTACAATAATTTTTGTTGAATAGACATACCCTCGAAATCCTGCGCATTTTCTAGAAAAAATTAAAGCAGAAGCAGAAATTTTTAGCGATAATTAAAAATTTCAAATCGTCGTGGAAAAATTATTTTTAGTTGCAGGAGTCAATTACTATCATTTTTTTCATTAGACATACCCTCAAAATCCTATCCACTTTCGCGAAAAAATTTGAGAATGTGTGAAATGTTTCGACGGGAGAAAAAATTTCGAATCGTTCTGAAAATATTATTTTCAGTTCCGAGGGTCGATTACAATAATTTTTGGTGAATAGACATACCTCGAAATTCTGCGCATTTTCTAGAAAAAATTCGAGAAGATGCTGAAATTTTTCGAGAAAATTAAAAATTTCGAATCGTTCTGAAAATTATTTTCAGTTCCGAGGGTCGATTACAATAATTTTTGGTGAATAGACATACCCTCGAAATCCTGCGCATTTTCTAGAAAAATTCGAGCAGATGCTGAAATTTTTCGCGATAATTAAAAATTTCAAATCGTCGTGAAAAATTATTTTTAGTTGCAGGAGTCAATTACTATCATTTTTTCATTAGACATACCCCCAAAATCCTATCCACTTTCGCGAAAAAATTTGAGAATGTGTGACATGTTTCGACGGGAGAAAAAAATTTCGAATCGTTCTGAAAATATTATTTTCAGTTCCGAGGGTCGATTACAATAATTTTTGGTGAATAGACATACCCTCGAAATTCTGCGCATTTTCTAGAAAAAAATTCGAGAAGATGCTGAAATTTTTCGAGAAAATTAAAAAACTTCGAATCGTACTGAAAAAATTATTTTCAGTTCTGGGGGTCGATTACAATAATTTTTGGTGAATAGACTCGAAATCCTGCGCATTTTCTAGAAAAAAATTCGAGCAGATGCTGAAATTTATCGCGATAATTAAAAAATTTCAAATCGTCGTGGAAAAATTATTTTTAGTTGCAGGAGTCAATTCATATCATTTTTTTTAATTAGACATACCCTCAAAATCCTATCCACTTTCGCGAAAAAAATTTGAGAATGTGTGAAATGTTTCGACGGGAGAAAAATTTCGAATCGTTCTGAAAATATTATTTTCAGTTCCGAGGGTCGATTACAATAATTTTTGGTGAATAGACATACCTCGAAATTCTGCGCATTTTCTAGAAAAAATTCGAGAAGATGCTGAAATTTTTCGAGAAAATTAAAAAATTTCGAATCGTACTGAAAAAATTATTTTCAGTTCCGGGGGTCGATTACAATAATTTTTGGTGAATAGACATACCTTGAATTCCTGCGCATTTTCTAGAAAAAAATTCGAGAAGATGCTGAAATTTTTCGCGATAATTAAAAAATTTCAAATCGTCGTGGAAAAATTATTTTTAGTTGCAGGAGTCAATTACTATCATTTTTTTTCATTAGACATACCCTCAAAATCCTATCCACTTTCGCGAAAAATTTGAGAATGTGTGAAATGTTTCGACGGGAGAAAAAAATTTCGAATCGTTCTGAAAATATTATTTTCAGTTCCGAGGGTCGATTACAATAATTTTTGGTGAATAGACATACCCTCGAAATTCTGCGCATTTTCTAGCCAAAAATTCGAGAAGATGCTGAAATTTTTCGAGCAAATTAAAAATTTCGAATCGTTCTGAAAAATTATTTTCAGTTCCGAGGGTCGATTACAATAATTTTTTGTGAAGAGACATACCATCGAAATCCTGCTCACTTTCTAGAAAAAAATTCGAGCACATGCTGAAATTTTTCGCGATAATTAAAAAATTTCAAATCGTCGTGGAAAAATTATTTTTAGTTGCAGGAGTCAATTACTATTATTTTTTTTCATTAGACATACCCTCAAAATCCTATCCACTTTCGCGAAAAAAATTTGAGAATGTGTGAAATGTTTCGAATCGTTCTGAAAATATTATTTTCAGTTCCGAGGGTCGATTACAATAATTTTTGGTGAATAGACATACCCTCGAAATTCTGCCCATTTTCTAGAAAAACTTTCGAGAAGATGCTGAAATTTTTAAAGAAAATTAAAAAACTTCGTATCGTACTGAAAAAATTATTTTCAGTTCTGGTGTTCGATTACAATAATTTTTTGTGAATAGACATACCCTCGAAATCCTGCGCATTTTCTAGAAATAGTTACGAGCAGATGCTGAAATTTTTCGCGAAAATTATAAAATTTCAAATCGTCGTGGAAAAATTATTTTTAGTTGCAGGAGTCAATTACTATCATTTTTTTCATTAGACATACCCTCAAAATCCTATCCACTTTCGCGAAAAAATATGTAGAATGTGTGAAATGTTTCGACGGGAGAAAAAATTTCGAATCGTTCAGAAAATATTATTTTCAGTTCCGAGGGTTGATTACAATAATTTTTGGTGAATAGACATACCTTCGAAATTCTGCGCATTTTCTAGACAAAAATTCGAGAAGATGCTGAAATTTTTCGCGATAATTAAAAAACTTGAAATCGTTCTGAAAATTATTTTCAGTTGCAGGGTCAATTACAATCATTTTGGTGAATAGACATAACCACGAAATCCTGCGCACTTTATAAAAAAATTCGAGCAGATGCTGAAATTTTTCGCGATAATTAAAAAACTTCAAATCGTCGTGGAAAAATTATTTTTAGTTGCAGGAGTCAATTACAATAATTTTTGGTGAATAGACATACCCTCGAAATCCTGCGCATTTTCTAGAAAAAAATTCGAGCAGATGCTGAAATTTTTCGAGAAAATTAAAAAATTTCGAATCGTTCTGAAAAAATTATTTTCAGTTCCGAGGGTCGATTACAATACTTTTTGGTGAATAGACATACTCGCAAAATCCTACGCATTTTCTAGAAAAAATTCGAGAAAATGCTGAAATTTTTCGAGAAAATTAAAAATTTCGAATCGTTCTGGAAAAAATTATTTTCAGTTCCGAGGGTCGATTACAATAATTTTTGGTGAATAGACATACCTCGAAATCCTGCGCATTTTCTAGAAAAATTCGAGAAAATGCTGAAATTTTTCGACGAAAATTAAAAATTTCAAATCGTTCTGAAAAATTATTTTTAGTTGCAGGAGTCAATTACTATCATTTTTTCATTAGACATACCCTCGAAATCCTATCCACTTTCTAGAAAAAATTTGAGAATGTGCTGAAATGTTTCGACGGGAGAAAAAATTTTCTATTCGTTCTGAAAATATTATTTTCAGTTCCGAGGGTCGATTACAATAATTTTTGGTGAATAGACATACCTCGAAATTCTGCGCATTTTCTAGAAAAAAATTCGAGCAGATGCTGAAATTTTTCGCGATAATTAAAAAATTTCAAATAGTCGTGGAAAAATTATTTTTAGTTGCAGGAGTCAATTACTATCAGTTTTTTTCATTAGACATACCCTCAAAATCCTATCCACTTTCGCGAAGAAAATTTGAGAATGTGTGAAATGTTTCGACGGGAGAAAAAATTTCGAATCGTTCTGAAAATATTATTTTCAGTTCCGAGGGTCGATTACAATAATTTTTGGTGAATAGACATACCCTCGAAATTCTGCGCATTTTCTAGAAAAAATTCGAGAAGATGCTGAAATTTTTCGAGAAAATTAAAAATTTCGAATCGTTCTGAAAAAATTATTTTCAGTTCCGAGGGTCGATTAAAATAATTTTTGGTGAATAGACACCCACGAAATCCTGCGCATTTTCTATAGAAAAATTCGAGCAGATGCTGAAATTTTTCGCGATAATTACAAAATTTAAAATCGTCGTGGAAAAATTATTTTTAGTTTCTGGCCTCTATTTCTATATTTTTTTTTCATTAGACATACCCTCAAAATCCTATCCACTTTCGCGAAAAAAATTGAGTATGTGTTAATTGATTCGACGTGAGAATATTTTTTCGAATAGTTCTGAAAATATTATTTTCAGTTCCGAGGGTCGATTACAATAATTTTTGGTGAATAGACATACCCTCGCAATTCTGCGCATTTTCTAGACAAAAATTCGAGAAGATGCTGAAATTTTTCGAGAAAATTAAAAAAGTTCGAATCGTTCTGAAAATATTATTTTCAGTTCCGAGGGTCGATTACAATAATTTTTGGTGAATAGACATACCAACGAAATCCTGCGCATTTTCTAGAAAAAAATTCGAGCACATGCTGAAATTTTTCGCGATAATTAAAAAATTTCAAATCGTCGTGGAAAAAATTATTTTTAGTTGCAGGAGTCAATTACTATCATTTTTTTCATTAGACATACCCTCAAAATCCTATCCACTTTCGCGAAAAAAATTTGAGAATATATGAAATGTTTCGACGGGAGAAAAATTTCGAATCGTTCTGAAAATATTATTTTCAGTTCCGAGGGTCGATTACAATAATTTTTGGTGAATAGACATACCCTCGAAATTCTGCGCATTTTCTAGAAAAAAATTCGAGAAAATTCTGAAATTTTTCGAGAAAATTAAAAAATTTCGAATCGTACTGAAAAAATTATTTTCAGTTCCGTGGGTCGATTACAATAATTTTTGGTGAATAGACATACCCTCGAAATCCTGCGCATTTTCTAGAAAAAAATTCGAGCAGATGCTGAAATTTTTCGCGATAATTAAAAAATTTCAAATCGTCGTGGAAAATTATTTTTAGTTGCAGGAGTCACTTACTATAACTTTTGTTCATTAGACATACCCTCAAAATCCTATCCACTTTCGCGAAAAATTTGAGAATGTGTGAAATGTTTCGACGAGAGAAAAAATTTTCGAATCGTTCTGAAAATATTATTTTCAGTTCCGAGGGTCGATTACAATAATTTTTGGTGAATAGACATACCCTCGAAATTCTGCGCATTTTCTAGAAAAAAAATTGGAGAAGATGCTGAAATTTTTCGAGAAAATTAAAAAATTTCGAATCGTACTGAAAAAATTATTTTCAGTTCCGAGGGTCGATTACAATAATTTTTGGTGAATAGACATACCCTCGAAATCCTGCGCATTTTCTAGAAAAAATTCGAGCAAATGCTGAAATTTTTCGCGATAATTAAATATTTCAAATCGTCGTGGAAAATTATTTTTAGTTGCAGGAGTCAATTACTATCATTTTTTTCATTAGACATACCTCAAAATCCTATCCACTTTCGCGAAAAAATTTGAGAATGTGTGAAATGTTTCGACGGGAGAAAAATTTCGAATCGTTCTGAAAATATTATTTTCAGTTCCGAGGGTCGATTACAATAATTTTTGGTGAATAGACATACCCTCGAAATTCTGCGCATTTTCTAGAAAAAATTCGAGAAGATGCTGAAATTTTTCGAGAAAATTAAAAAATTTCGAATCGGTCTGAAAAACTTATTTCCAATTCCGAGGGTCGATTACAATAATTTTTGGTGAATAGACATACCAACGAAATCCTGCGCATTTTCTAGAAAAAAATTCGAGCAGATGCTGAAATTTTTCGCGATAATTAAAAAATTTCAAATCGTCGTGGAAAAATTATTTTTAGTTGCAGGAGTCAATTACTATCATTTTTTCATTAGACATACCCTCAAAATCCTATCCACTTTCGCGAAAAAAATTTGAGAATGTGTCGAATGTTTCGACGGGAGAAAAAAATTTCGAATCGTTCTGAAAATATTATTTTCAGTTCCGAGGGTCGATTACAATAATTTTTGGTGAATAGACATACCTTCGAAATTCTGCGCATTTTCTAGACAAAAATTCGAGAAGATGCTGAAATTTTTCGAGAAAATTAAAAAATTTCGAATCGTTCTGAAAAAATTATTTTACAGTTCCGGGGGTCGATTACAATAATTTTTGGTGAATAGACATACCCTCGAAATACTGCGCATTTTCTAGAAAAAAATTCGAGAAGATGCTGAAATTTTTCGCGATAATTAAAAAATTTCAAATCGTCGTGGAAAAATTATTTTTAGTTGCAGGAGTCAATTACTCTCATTTTTTTTCATTAGACATACCCTCAAAATCCTATCCACTTTCGCGAAAAAATTTGAGAATGTGTGAAATGTTTCGACGGGAGAAAAATATTTCGAATCGTTCTGAAAATATTATTTTCAGTTCCGAGGGTCGATTACAATAATTTTTGGTGAATAGACATACCCTCGAAATTCTGCGCATTTTCTAGAAAAAAATTCGAGAAGATGCTGAAATTTTTCGAGAAAATTAAAAACTTCGAATCGTTCTGTAAAAATTATTTTCAGTTCCGGGGGTCGATTACAATAATTTTTGGTGAATAGACATACCAACGAAATCCTGCGCATTTTCTAGAAAAAATTGAGCAGATGCTGAAATTTTTCGCGATAATTAAAAATTTCAAATCGTCGTGGAAAAATTATTTTTAGTTGCAGGAGTCAATTACTATCATTTTTTCATTGGACATACCCTCAAAATCCTATCCACTTTCGCGAAAAAAATTTGAGAATGTGTGAAATGTTTCGACGGGAGAAAAAATTTTCGAATCGTTCTGAAAATATTATTTTCAGTTCCGAGGGTCGATTACAATAATTTTTGGTGAATAGACATACCCTCGAAATTCTGCGCATTTTCTGGAAAAAAAATTCGAGAATATGCTGAAATTTTTCGAGAAAATTAAAAAATTTCGAATCGTACTGAAAAAATTATTTTCAGTTCCGGGGGTCGATTACAATAATTTTTGGTGAATAGACATACCAACGAAATCCTGCGCATTTTCTAGAAAAAAATTCGAGCAGATGCTGAAATTTTTCGCGATAATTAAAAAATTTCAAATCGTCGTGGAAAAATTATTTTTAGTTGCAGGAGTCAATTACTATCATTTTTTTCATTAGACATACCCTCAAAATCCTATCCACTTTCGCGAAAAAATTTGAGATTGTGTGAAATGTTTCGACGGGAGAAATGAATTTCGAATCGGTCTGAAAATATTATTTACAGTTCCGAGGGTCGATTACAATAATTTTTGGTGTATAGACTTTACCTAGAAATTCTGCGCATTTTCTAGAAAAAATTCGAGAAGATGCTGAAATTTTTCGAGAAAATTAAAAAATTTCGAATCGTTCTGAAAATATTATTTTCAGTTCCGAGGGTCGATTACAATAATTTTTGGTGAATAGACATACCCTCGAAATCCTGCGCATTTTCTAGAAAAAAATTCGAGCACATGCTGAAATTTTTCGCGATAATTAAAAATGTTCAATTCGTCGTGGAAGAATTATTTTTAGTTGCAGGAGTCAATTACTATCATTTTTTTCATTAGACATACCCTCAAAATCCTATCCACTTTCGCGAAAAAATTTGAGACTGTGTAAAATGTTTCGACGGGAGAAAAATTTCGAATCGTTCTGAAAATATTATTTTCAGTTCCGAGGGTCGATTACAATAATTTTTTGTGAATAGACATACCATCGAAATTCTGCGCATTTTCTAGAAAAAAATTCGAGAAGATGCTGAAATTTTTCGAGAAAATTAAAAAATTTCGAATCGTACTGATAAAATTATTTTCAGTTCTGGGGGTCGATTACAATAATTTTTGGTGAATAGACATACCAACGAAATCCTGCGCATTTTCTAGAAAAAAATTCGAGCAGATGCTGAAATTTTTCGCGATAATTAAAAACTTCAAATCGTCGTGGAAAAATTATTTTTAGTTGCAGGAGTCAATTACTATCATTTTTTTCATTAGACATACCCTCAAAATCCTATCCACTTTCGCGAAAAAAATTTGAGAATGTGTGAAATGTTTCGACGGGAGAAAAAATTTCGAATCGTTCTGAAAATATTATTTTCAGTTCCGAGGGTCGATTACAATAATTTTTGGTGAATAGACATACCCTCGAAATTCTGCGCATTTTCTAGAAAAATTCGAGAAGATGCTGAAATTTTTCGAGAAAATTAAAAATTTCGAATCGTACTGAAAAATTATTTTCAGTTCTGAGGGTCGATTACAATAATTTTTGGTGAATAGACATACCAACGAAATCCTGCGCATTTTCTAGAAAAAATTCGAGCAGATGCTGAAATTTTTCGCGATAATTAAAAATTTCAAATCGTCGTGGAAAAATTATTTTTAGTTGCAGGAGTCAATTACAATCATTTTTTTCATAAGACATACCCTCAAAATCCTATCCACTTTCGCGAAAAAATTTGAGAATGTGTGAAATGTTTCGACGGGAGAAAAATTTCGAATCGTTCTGAAAATATTATTTTCAGTTCCGAGGGTCGATTACAATAATTTTTGGTGAATAGACATACCCTCGAAATTCTGCGCATTTTCTAGAAAAAATTCGAGAAGATGCTGAAATTTTTCGAGAAAATTAAAAAATTTCGAATCGTACTGAAAAAATTATTTTCAGTTCCGGGGTTCGATTACAATAATTTTTGGTGAATAGACATACCCCCGAAATCCTGCGCATTTTCTAGAAAAAAATTCGAGCACATGCTGAAATTTTTCGCGATAATTAAAAAATTTCAAATCGTCGTGGAAAATTATTTTTAGTTGCAGGAGTCAATTACTATCATTTTTTTCATTAGACATACCCTCAAAATCCTATCCACTTTCGCGAAAAAATTTGAGAATGTGTGAAATGTTTCGACGGGAGAAAAAAATTTCGAATCGTTCTGAAAATATTATTTTCAGTTCCGAGGGTCGATTACAATAATTTTTGGTGAATAGACATACCCTCGAAATTCTGCGCATTTTCTAGAAAAAAATTCGAGAAGATGCTGAAACTTTTCGAGAAAATTAAAAAATTTCGAATCGTACTGAAAAAATTATTTTCAGTTCTGGGCGTCGATTACAATAATTTTTGGTGAATAGACATACCAACGAAATCCTGCGCATTTTCTAGAAAATAATTCGAGCAGATGCTGAAATTTTTCGCGATAATTATAAAACTTCAAATCGTCGTGGAAAAATTATTTTTAGTTGCAGGAGTCAATTACTATCATTTTTTTTCATTAGACATACCCTCAAAATCCTATCCACTTTCGCGAAAAAAATTTGAGAATGTGTGAAATGTTTCGACGGGAGAAAAAAACTTCGAATCGTTCTGAAAATATTATTTTCAGTTCCGAGGGTCGATTACAATAATTTTTGGTGAATAGACATACCCTCGAACTTCTGCGCATTTTCTAGAAAAAAATTCGAGAAGATGCTGAAATTTTTCGAGAAAATTAAAAAATTTCGAATCGTTCTGAAAAAATTATTTTCAGTTCTGGGCGTCGATTACAATAATTTTTGGTGAATAGACATACCAACGAAATCCTGCGCATTTTCTAGAAAAAATTCGAGCAGATGCTGAAATTTTTCGCGATAATTAACAAATTTCAAATCGTCATGGAAAAATTATTTTTAGTTGCAGGAGTCAATTACTATCATGTTTTTTCATTAGACATACCCTCAAAATCCTATCCACTTTCGGGAAAGAATTTGAGAATGTGTGAAATGTTTCGACGGGAGAAAAAAATTTCGAATCGTTCTGAAAATATTATTTTCAGTTCCGAGGGTCGAATACAATAAATTTGGTGAATAGACATACCCTCGAAATTCTGCGCATTTTCTAGAAAAAAATTCGAGAAGATGCTGAAGTTTTTCGAGAAAATTAAAAAATTTCGAATCGTACTGAAAAAATTATTTTCAGTTCCGAGGATCGATTACAATAATTTTTGGTGAATAGACATACCCTCGAACTCCTGCGCATTTTCTAGAAAAAATTCGAGCAGATGCTGAAATTCTTCGCGATAATTAAAAATTTCAAATCGTCGTGGGAAAATTATTTTTAGTTGCAGGAGTCAATTACTATCATTTTTTTCATTAGACATACCCTCAAAATCCTATCCACTTTCGCGAAAAAAATTTGAGAATGTGTGAAATGTTTCGACGGGAGAAAAAAAGTTCGAATCGTTCTGAAAATATTATTTTCAGTTCCGAGGGTCGATTACAATAATTTTTGGTGAATAGACATAACCTCGAAATTCTGCGCATTTTCTAGAAAAAAATTCGAGAAGATGCTGAAATTTTTCGAGAAAATTAAAAAATTTCGAATCGTTCTGAAAAAATTATTTTCAGTTCTGGGCGTCGATTACAATAATTTTTGGTGAATAGACATACCAACGAAATCCTGCGCATTTTCTAGAGAAAAATTCGAGCAGATGCTGAAATTTTTCGCGATAATTAAAAAATTTCAAATCGTCGTGGAAAAATTATTTTTAGTTGCAGGAGTCAATTACTATCATTTTTTTTCATTAGACATACCCTCAAAATCCTATCCACTTTCAAGAAAAAAATTCGAGAATGTGTGAAATGTTTCGACGGGAGAACAAAATTTCGAATCGTTCTGAAAATACTATTTTCAGTTCCGAGGGTCGAGTACAATAATTTTTGGTGAATAGACATACCCTCGAAATTCTGCGCATTTTCTAGAAAAAAATTCGAGAAGATGCTGAAATTTTTCGAGAAAATTTAAAAATTTCGAATCGTACTGAAAAAATTATTTTCAGTTCTGGGCGTCGATTACAATAATTTTTGGTGAATAGACATACCAACGAAATCCTGCGTATTTTCTAGTGAAAAATTCGAGCAGATGCTGAAATTTTTCGCGATAATTAAAAAATTTCAAATCGTCCTGGAAAAATTATTTTTAGTTGCAGGAGTCAATTACTATCATTTTTTTTCATTAGACATACCCTCAAAATCCTATCCACATTCGCGAAAAAAATTTGAGAATGTGTGTAATGTTTCGACGGGAGAAAAATTTCGAATCGTTCTGAAAATATTATTTTCAGTTCCGAGGGTCGATTTCAATAATTTTGGTGAATAGACATACCCTCGAAATTCTGCGCATTTTCTAGAAAAAATTCGAGAAGATGCTGAAATTTTTCGAGAAAATTAAAAAATTTCGAATCGTACTGAAAAAATTATTTTCAGTTCCGAGGGTCGATTACAATAATTTTTGGTGAATAGACATACCCTCGAAATTCTGCGCATTTTCTAGAAAAAAATTCGAGAAAATGCTGAAATTTTTCGAGAAAATTAAAAATTTTCGAATCGTACTGACAAAATTATTTTCAGTTCTGGGCTTCGATTAAAATAATTTTTGGTGAATAGACATACCCTCGAAATCCTGCGCATTTTCTAGAAAAAATTGAGCAGATGCTGAAATTTTTCGAAAATTAAAAATTTCAAATCGTCGTGGAAAATTATTTTTAGTTGCAGGAGTCAATTACTATCATTTTTTCATTAGACATACCCTCAAAATCCTATCCACTTTCAAGTGAAAAAAATTTGAGAATGTGTGAAATGTTTCGACGGGAAAAAATTTCGAATCGTTCTGAAAATATTATTTTCAGTTCCGAGGGTCGAATTACAATAATTTTTGGTGAATAGACATACCTCGAAATTCTGCGCATTTTCTAGAAAAAATTGAGAAGATGCTGAAATTTTTCGAGAAAATTAAAAATTTCGAATCGTTCTGAAAAAATTATTTTCAGTTCTGAGGGTCGATTACAATAATTTTTGGTGAATAGACATACCCTCGAAATCCTGCGCATTTTCTAGAAAAATTCGAGCAGATGCTGAAATTTTTCGCGAAAATTAAAAACTTCAAATCGTCGTGGAAAAATTATTTTTAGGTGCAGGAGTCAATTACTATCATTTTTTTTCATTAGACATACCCTCAAAATCCTATCCACTTTCGCGAAAAAATTTGAGAATATGTGAAATGTTTCGACGGGAGAAAAAAATTTCGAATCGTTCTGAAAATATTATTTTCAGTTCCGAGGGTCGATTACAATAATTTTTGGTGAATAGACATACACTCGAAATTCTGCGCATTTTCTAGAAAAAAATTCGAGAAGATGCTGAAATTTTACGAGAAAATTAAAAAATTTCAAATTGTTCCGGAAAAATTATTTTCAGTTCTGGGCGTCGATTACAATAATTTTTGGTGAATAGACATACCAACGAAATCCTGCGCATTTTCTAGAAAAAAATTCGAGCAGATGCTGAAATTTTTCGCGATAATTAAAAAATTTCAAAACGTCGTGGAAAAATTATTTTTAGTTGCAGGAGTCAATTACTATCATTTTTTTCAGTAGACATACCCTCAATCTCCTCTCCACTTTCGCGACAGATTTGAGAATGTGTGAAATGTTTCGACGGGAGAAACAAATTTCGAATCGTTCTGAAAATATTATTTTCAGTTCCGAGGGTCGATTACAATAATTTTTGGTGAATAGACATACCCTCGAAATTCTGCGCATTTTCTAGAAAAAAAATCGAGAAGATGCTGAAATTTTTCGAGAAAATTAAAAAATTTCGAATCGTACTGAAAAAATTATTTTCAGTTCCGGGGGTCGATTACAATAATTTTTGGTGAATAGACATACCCTCGAAATTGTTAGAATAAACGATACACGGGCTTCAAACGTGCCACCCGGTGTCGGGCACATCTTCATTTCAATTGTCTGTCTGATCTGTTCCCTTGTTCGTGTTGTTTGCTCGATCTCGCGTTGCCTCGTTGTAATTTAAACTTTCTTATAATAAATCAGTTATAACGAAACCCGAGGCTCTTTATTTGGTGCACGTTCAATAACCTGCCGTGAATCTCTCTCACAGGTTATGGGCCCAGATTAACCGAAAATTGAGTCGAAGGAAAATCGGAATTGTGTTGTGCCGAAAGTTAGTCGAGGTTAAAATCACACGTCACGAGTGTTGGTGAATAAAGATGAACGCGTTTGGCATGTCGAGAATCGAAACCCTTAACAAAGAAAACTATGACACGTGGAAGATGCAAATGGAGGCATTGTTAGTAAAATCGACGCGTGGTTATACGTGAATGGTGATTTGGTGAAACCGACATCCGAAGCAGATGATGCTTCTCGAGCGGCCAAGAATTTATGGATAAAGCACGATAACAAAGCCAAATCTGATATCATCTTGTCGATTAGTCCCTCCGAGCTAAAGCAAGTGAAAGGGTGTTCTACGTCTCGCGAAATTTGGCTGAAACTCGAAGGAATATATCAATCGAAGGGGCCAGCGAGAAAAGCGACGTTGTTAAAACAACTGACTCTTCAGCGCATGGAAAACGGCGACGATGTGCGCGAACATGTAAATAAGTTTTTCGACGCGGTTGATAAATTAAAAGATATGGATGTTGAAATCAATCCGGACTTGCTCGCGGTTATGCTCTTGTACAGTTTGCCATCAAATTTCGAAAATTTTCGATGCGCAATTGAATCTCGTGATGAGTTACCGACCCTGAAGTTCTTCGTGTGAAAATAGTAGAAGAGAGTGATGCTCGGAAAAGTGACGGGCAAAATCCAATACAAAACGTCATGTTGGCAAGCAAGGGTTCTAAATATCGCTCGAATTTCAAGAAGAAAAAGGAATCGTCGGAATCAGAAGGAAATTCAAGTTTCAATGTCATCGATGTAGAAAATTCGGGCACAAGGCTGCTAATTGTTGGGGCAAGAATAAACAGATTCCACATGACGCGAAAAATACCGAAGAAAACGTGAGTTTGCTAGCATCGGAAGAATTGATGATAAGTGACGCGGCGATGTCAGCGAGGAAACAACAGGATGAACACGACGAGCTGAAATGGTGCTTGGACAGTGGGGCCACCTCGCATTTCTGTAAGCAACTTCACGATTTCTCGAAAATAGAAAATACGGAAAACGGTAAGCTAAATTTAGCTAACAATGTGTCTACAGAGATCAAAGCTAGAGGGACTGTTATATTTTCAACTGACATTGCTGGTAAACAAAATAATATTCGATTAAACGACGCATTGCATGTACCCGATTTACGTTCAAATTTATTATCTGTCAGCAAAATTACCGAAAATAATTATGATGTGATTTTTAAGAAAATCGAAGCACTCATAGTGGATCGCAACGGGAAAACCAAAATGCTGGCCGAGAAAGTTAATGGACTCTATTTTGTGCGAGTGCACAAAAATCAAGAGTGCAAAATATCAGCGGAATCTTCGGGGAAGTCATCGGATATCATGACCTGGCATCGTCGACTAGGACATCTAAATTTCAAGGATCTCGTGAACGCAAAAAACAGCGGAACTCTCAAAGGCCTCGATTTTGAAGAAGCTGACGTTAAACTGGCGTGTGACATCTGTTTACAGGAAGATGACGAGAACGCCATTTCCAAAGAAATCGAATAGGAAAACCGATTTGCTCGACATCATACACTCGGACGTCTGCGGCCCTATGCGGGTGGAGTCGCTCAACAAGGCGAGGTATTTTGTGACATTCGTCGATGATTCTTCGAGATGGTGCGAAGTATACTTTTTAAGGTCAAAAACGAGGTATTTGAGAAATTTAAAGAGTTCCATAGAAAAGTCGAAAATCAAAAGAACAAAAAGGTTAAATATCTTCAGTCCGACAATGGAAAAGAGTATCTTAATAAAGAATTTGATATTTATCTTAAAGAACATGGAATCGTCAGGAGACTTACCGTCGCTCATAATCCGGAGCAAAAATGCATTGCGGAAAGGAAAAATCGCACTTTTCTCGACATGGCTCGGTGTATTCTTATACAGTCTGGACTCCCTCCTAGTTTTTGGGCCGAGGCGATTTCAACTGCGAACTACATCCGCAACAGATGTCCCACGAGGATTTTAAATGGAAAATTGCCATATGAAATCTGGACTGGAAATATACCAGATGTGAGCAGATTCAAAGAATTCGGTTGTCGAGTCTTCTTCCTCAATTCAAAACCCGAAAAAGGAAAATTCGACAAACGAAGTAAAAAGGAATCTTCCTTGGTTATTCGGACCACTCTAAGGCCTATAGAGTGTGGGTACCCGACGAGAAGAAAGTCGTTATTACTCGAGACGTTGTCTTCAAAGAGAAGATCGACATCTCTCCAGGAAAGTACAGTGACTTCGTCCCAGAAAATCTCGTCGTGGGAATAGTCGTTTTCATCGAAACTCTCCACTCGGAAGATCCAGAGGAAAATCCACAAGAAGTCGAACATGAGGACGAAAATGAGGAGAATTTACAACCGCTGGCCGGTTTACGACGAGCACGAGGAAGACCAAGACTTGTTCATACTGGATTAAGGGGAGACCTCGGAAAGAATATCAGACTTTCGACCACCAACGCCGGATATGCTAACGCGGAATTCGCCTTCGCTACGGAGATTTCTGTAAGTGAGGCCGTGAATGGATCGGAGTCTGAAGAATGGTTTGATGCCATAGCTACGGAATTAAAATGTTTAATCAAGAATAAAACTTGGGAAATCGTAGATAGGCCTAAAAGCGCACAGATCATCGGAAGTCGCATGGTACTGCGGAATAAATACAGATCCGATGGAACGATCGACAAGAGGAAAGCGCGTTTAGTAGCGCAAGGTTTTGCTCAACGTCCAGGAATCCATTTCAACGAGACGTTCGCTCCAGTTGCGCGCTTAAGCTCTATTCGGCTGATCGTCGCACTAGCAGTTGAGCTGGGAATGAAAATGCATCAACTGGACATAACAACTGCCTATCTGAACGGAGTTCTCAAAGAGGAGATTTTTATGGAACCTCCAAAACTCATTATTGAAGCACTGGAATTCCTCATCGATAAGGAAGAACGAAACAGCGAAATACGTAAGCAGGCTAAGACCATGATCAAAGAACTTGAATCTAATGATAAAGTGTGCCTCTTGAAAAAGGCATTGTACGGACTACGTCAAGCTGGGAAGAACGTGGCACGCAACACTCGACAAATCTCTCAGAAGACTGGGTGCCGTGCCGACCAACGCTGATCCATGCGTTTATCAGCTAGGAAAAGACGAAGACTTGACCTTAATTGCAATTTATGTCGATGATATAATAATTGCCTCAAGAAATTTGTCAAAAATCAAGAGATTGAAAACGGGTCTAGCCCAGGAATTTGATGTTAAAGATCTCGGTGAGATCAGCTATTGCCTTGGGATTGAATTCTCTCGAAGTGAAAATGCTATCAGCTTAACTCAAACAGGCTACATAAGAGAAGTTCTGGACCGTTTCGGAATGACAGAGTCGAAAGCGGCCAAGACCCCTATGGATTCTAGCATCAAACTCGAGAAATTAAACAGTTCCTTGGATCCAGAAGCATCGAAAAGACCATACAGAGAACTCGTCGGAGCTCTAATGTATCTCGCTGTCTCTACCAGGCCGGATATCGCTTTTGCCGTTAGCTCATTGAGTCAGTTTAACGATTGCCACGATAGCACTCATTGGACGGCAGCAAAAGAGTCTTACGTTATCTGAAGGGCACCATAGGGATGGGAATAACGTTCAAACCATCAAATGATCCCCTTAAATGCTTCGTTGACTCCGACTGGGCGTCTTGTCCAAACGATCGCCGATCATACACTGGACACACGACAATTTTGAGTTCCGACCAATATCTTGGGAATCCAAGAAACAAAGAACTGTCGCGCTATCTTCGACCGAAGCAGAATATATGGCTCTTACCGAAGGCGCCAAGGAATGCCTCTATTTTCGAAGTTTTCTCGTCGAATTGGGATTCAATAATCTGGCCGACGTCGTAATGTTTAATGATAACCTTGGAGCACAGAAACTTGCTGAAAACCCCGTCTTTCATGTCAGAAGCAAACATATCGACGTAAGGCATCACTTTGTACGAGAAGTTTTGCGTAACAAAAGGGTGAAAATTCAACATGTTTCAACGGATGAAATGACCGCCGATATCCTGACCAAAGGACTACCCAGACTGAAACATGAAAAATGTGTCGAACTCCTAGGAATGAACTTATGGGACGGTATTAATCGCCCTTTGTCTCGAGGGGGAGTGTTAGAATAAACGATACACGGGCTTCAAACGTGCCACCCGGTGTCGGGCACATCTTCATTTCAATTGTCTGTCTGATCTGTTCCCTTGTTCGTGTTGTTTGCTCGATCTCGCGTTGCCTCGTTGTAATTTAAACTTTCTTATAATAAATCAGTTATAACGAAACCCGAGGCTCTTTATTTGGTGCACGTTCAATAACCTGCCGTGAATCTCTCTCACAGAAATCCTGCGCATTTTCTAGAAAAAAATTCGAGAATGTGTGAAATGTTTCGACGGGAGAACAAAATTTCGAATCGTTCTGAAAATATTATTTTCAGTTCCGAGGGTCGATTACAATAATTTTTTGTGAATAGACATACCAACGAAATCCTGCGCATTTTCTAGAAAAATATTCGAGAAGATGCTGAAATTTTTCGAGAAAATTAAAAAATTTCGAATCGTACTGAAAAAATTATTTTCAGTTCCGGGGTCGATTACAATAATTTTTGGTGAATAGACATACCCCCGAAATCCTGCGCATTTTCTAGAAAAAAATTCGAGCACATGCTGAAATTTTTCGCGATAATTAAAAATGTTAAATGCGGCGTGGAAAATTAATTTTTAGTGGCAGGAGTCAATTACTATCATTTTTTCATTAGACATACCCTCAAAATCCTATCCACTTTCGCGAAAAAAATTTGAGAATGTGTGAAATGTTTCGACGGGAGAAACAAATTTCGAATCGTTCTGAAAATATTATTTTCAGTTCCGAGGGTCGACTACAATAATTTTTGGTGAATACACATACCCTCGAAATTCTACTCATTTTCTAGAAAAAATTCGAGAAGATGCTGAAATTTTTCGAGAAAAAAAAAAATTTCGAATCGTACTGAAAAAATTATTTTCAGTTCTGGGCGTCGATTACAATAATTTTTGGTGAATAGACATACCAACGAAATCCTGCGCATTTTCTAGAAAAAAATTCGAGAAGATGCTGAAATTTTTCGAGAAAATTAAAAAATTTCGAATCGTACTGAAAAAATTATTTTCAGTTCCGGGGGTCGATTACAATAATTTTTGGTGAATAGACATACCAACGAAATCCTGCGCATTTTCTAGAAAAAAATTCGAGCACATGCTGAAATTTTTCGCGATAATTAAAAAATTTCAAATCGTCGTGGAAAAATTATTTTTAGTTGCAGGAGTCAATTACTATTAATTTTTTTTAATTTGACCTACCCAAAAAATCCTATCCACTTTCGTGAAAAAAATTTGAGAATGTGTGAAATGTTTCGACGGGAGAAATTAAATTTCGAATCGTTCTGAAAATATTATTTTCAGTTCCGAGGGTCGACTACAATAATTTTTGGTGAATAGACATACCCTCGAAATTCTGCGCATTTTCTAGAAAAAAATTCGAGAATATGCTGAAATTTTTCGAGAAAATTAAAAAATTTCGAATCGTACTGAAAAAATTATTTTCAGTTCTGAGGGTCGATTACAATAATTTTTGGTGAATAGACATACCAACGAAATCCTGCGCATTTTCTAGAAAAAAATTCGAGCAAATGCTGAAATTTTTCGCGATAATTAGAAAATTTCAAATCGTCGTGGAAAAATTATTTTTAGTTGCAGGAGTCAATTACTATCATTTTTTTCATTAGACATACCCTCAAAATCCTATCCACTTTCGCGAAAAAAATTTGAGAATGTGTGAAATGTTTCTAGAAAATTAAAAAATTTCGAATCGTACTGAAAAAATTATTTTCAGTTCTGGGCGTCGATTACAATAATTTTTGGTGAATAGACATACCCTCGAAATTGTGCGCATTTTAGAGTAAAAAATTCGAGAAATGGTGAAATTTTTCGAGAAAATTAATAAATTTCGTATCGTACTGAAAAAATTATTTTCAGTTCCGAGGGTCGATTACAATAATTTTTGGTGAATAGACATACCCTCGAAATTCTGCGCATTTTCTAGAAAAAAATTCGAGAAGATGCTGAAATATTTCGAGAAAATTAAAAAACTTCGAATCGTACTGAAAATATTATTTTCCGTTCTGGGGGTCGATTACAATAATTTTTGGTGAATAGACATATCCTCGAAATTCTGCGCATTTTCTAGAAAAAAATTCGAGAAGATGCTGAAATTTTTCTCTATAATTAAAAATCTTCAATTCGTCGTTGTAAAATTATTTTTAGTTGCAGGACTCAAATACTATCAGTTTAGTTCATTCCACATACCCCCAAACTCCTATCCACTTTCTCAAAAAAAATTTTATAATGTGTGAATCGTTTCGAGTCTATTAAAAAATTTCGAATCGTTCTGAAAATATTATTTTCAGTTCCGAGGGTCGATTACAATAATTTTTGGTGAATAGACATACCCTCGAAATTCTGCGCATTTTCTAGAAAAAAATTCGAGAAGATGCTGAAATTTTTCGAGAAAATTAAAAAATTTCGAATCGTTCTGAAAAAATTATTTCCAATTCCGAGGATCGATTACAATAATTTTTTGTGAATAGACATACCCTCGAAATTCTGCGCATTTTCTAGAAAAAAATTCGAGAAAATGCTGAAATTTTTCGAGAAAATTAAAAAATTTCGAATCGTACTGAAAAAATTATTTTCAGTTCTGGGGGTCGATTACAATAATTTTTGGTGAATAGACATACCAACGAAATCCTGCGCATTTTCTAGAAAAAAATTCGAGCAGATGCTGAAATTTTTCGAGAAAATTAAAAAATTTCGAATCGTACTGAAAAAATTATTTTCAGTTCCGGGGGTCGATTACAATAATTTTTGGTGAATAGACATACCCTCGAAATTCTGCGCATTTTCTAGAAAAAAATTCGAGAAAATGCTGAAATTTTTCGACGGGAGAAATTTAAAAATTTTTGAATCGTACTGAAAAATTATTTTCAGTTCCGGGGGTCGATTACAATAATTTTTGGTGAATAGACATACCCTCGAAATCCTGCGCATTTTCTAGAAAAAAATTCGAGCAGATGCTGAAATTTTTCGCGATAATTAAAAAATTTCAAATCGTCGTGGAAAATTATTTTTAGTTGCAGGAGTCAATTACTATAATGTTTGTTCATTGGACATACCCTCAAACTCCTATCCACCTTCGCGAAAAACATTTGAGAACGTGTGAAATGTTTCGACGTGAGAAAAATTTTTCAAATCGTTCTGAAAATATTATTTTCAGTTCCGAGGGTCGATTACAATAATTTTTGGTGAATAGAAATAACCTCGAAATTCTGCGCATTTTCTAGAAAAAATTTCGAGAATATGCTGAAATTTTTCGAGAAAATTAAAAAATTTCAAATCGTTCCGGAAAATTATTTTCGGTTGCAGTGAGTCAGTTACAGTCATTTTTGGCGAATAGACATACCCACGAAATCCTACGCACTTGTGATAGAAGAATTTGAGAATAGGTACTGAAGTTTTTCGGCGAAATTAAAACTTAGAATCGTTATGAAAATACTATTTTCAGTTCCGAGGGTCGATTATAATAATTTTTGGTGAATAGACATACCCTCGAAATTCTGCGCATTTTCTAGAAAAAAATTAGATAAGATTCTGAAATTTTTAGAGAAAATTAACAAAATTCGAATCCTACTGAAAAATTATTTTCAGTTCCGAGGGTCGATTACAATAATTTTTGTGAATAGACATACCTCGAAATCCTGCGCATTTTCTAGAAAAAATTCGAGCAGATGCTGAAATTTTTCGCGATAATTAAAAATTTCAAATCGTCGTGGAAAAATTATTTTTAGTTGCAGGAGTCAATTACTATCATGTTTTTCATTAGACATACCTCAAAATCC
The DNA here is from genome assembly GCA_030068185.1 of Colletes collaris. Lineage (NCBI taxonomy): Eukaryota > Metazoa > Arthropoda > Insecta > Hymenoptera > Colletidae > Colletes > Colletes collaris. The sequence goes on from JASGYR010000278.1 coordinate 61,122, forward strand.
TATCCACTTTCGCGAAAAAATTTGAGAATGTGTGAAATGTCTCGACGCGCGACCAAAATTTCGAATCGTTCTGAAAATATTATTTTCAGTTCCGAGGGTCGATTACAATAATTTTTGGTGAATAGACATACCCTCGAAATTCTGCGCATTTTCTAGAAAAAAATTCGAGAAATGCTGAAATTTTTCGAGAAAATTAAAAAATTTTTGAATCGTACTGAAAAATTATTCTCAGTTCCGGGGGTCGATTACAATAATTTGTGGTGAATAGACATACCATCGAAATCCTGCGCATTTTCTAGAAAAAAATTCGAGAATTGCTGAAATTTTTCGAGAAAATTATAAAATTTCGAGTCGTGCTGAAAAAATTATTTGCAATTCTGAGGGTCGATTACAATAATTTTTGGTGAATAGACATACCTCGAAATCCTGCGCATTTTCTAGAAAAAATTCGAGCAGATGCTGAAATTTTTCGCGATAATTAAAAATTTCAAATCGTCGTGGAAAATTATTTTTAGTTGCAGGAGTCAATTACTATCATTTTTTCATTAGACATACCCTCAAAATCCTATCCACTTTCAAGTGAAAAAAATTTGAGAATGTGTGACATGTTTCGAAGTGAGAAAAATTTCGAATCGTTCTGAAAATATTATTTTCAGTTCCGAGGGTCGATTACAATAATTTTTGGTGAATAGACATACACTCGAAATTCTGCGCATTTTCTAGAAAAAAATTCGAGAAGATGCTGAAATTTTTCGAGAAAATTAAAATATTTCAAATAGTTCCGGAAAAATTATTTTCGGTTGCAGTGGTCAGTTACAGTCATTTTTGGCGAATAGAGATACCCACGAAATCCCACGCACTTGTGATAGAAGAATTCAAGTAGGTACTGAAGTTTTTCGGCGAAATTAAAAACTTCAAATCGTTCCAAAACAATTATTTTTGCTTGCAGGGGTCAATTACAATCATTTTTGGTGAATAGAGATACCCTCGAAATCCTGCGCATTTTCTAGAAAAAATTCGAGAAAATGCTGAAATTTTTCGAGAAAATTAAAAAATTTCAAATCATTCCGGAAAAATTATTTTTAGTTGCAGGAGTCAATTACTATCATTTTTTATCATTAGACATACCCTCAGAATCCTCTCCACTTTCGCGAAAAAAATTTGAGAATGTGTCAAATGTTTCGACGGGAGAAAAAAATTTCGAATCGTTCTGAAAATATTATTTTCAGTTCCGAGGGTCGATTTCAATAATTTTTGGTGAATAGACATAACCAAGAAATTCTGCGCATTTTCTAGAAAATTCCAGAAGAAGCAGAAAATTTTCGAGAAAATTAAAAATTTCGAATCGTACTGAAAATTATTTTCAGTTCCGGGGTCGATTACAATAATTTTTGGTGAATAGACATACCCTGAAATCCTGCGCATTTTCTAGAAAAAATTCGAGCACATGCTGAAATTTTTCGCGATAATTAAAAAATTACAAATCGTCGTGGAAAAATTATTTTTAGTTGAAGGAGACAATTACTATAATTTTTTTTCATTAGACATACCCTCAAAATCCTATCCACTTTAGCGAAAAAAATTTGAGAATGTGTGAAATGTTTCGACGGGAGAAAAAAATTTCGAATCGTTCTGAAAATATTATTTTCAGTTCCGAGGGTCGATTTCAATAATTTTTGGTGAATAGACATACCCTCGAAATTCTGCGCATTTTCTATAAAAAAATTCGAGAAGATGCTGAAATTTTTCGAGAAACTTAAAAAATTTAGAATCGTACTGTAAATATTATTTTCAGTTCCGAGGGTCGATTACAAACATGTGTCGTGACAAGTGATTCCCTCGAAATACTGCGGATTTTCTAGAAAAACATTCGAGAAAATGCTGAAATTTTTTCGACGGGAGAAATTAAAAAATTTCGAATCGTACTGAAAATTATTTTCAGTTCTGGGCGTCGATTACAATATTTTTTGGTGTATAGACATACCAACGAAATCCTGCGCATTTTATAGAAATAAATTTTAGCAGGTGCTGAAATTTTTCGCGATAATTAAAAAATTTCAAATCGTCGTGGAAAATTATTTTTAGTTGCAGGAGTCAATTACTATCATTTTTTTCATTAGACATACCCTCAAAATCCTATCCACTTTCGCGAAAAAATTTGAGAATGTGTGAAATGTTTCGACGGGAGAAAAAAATTTCGAATCGTTCTGAAAATATTATTTTCAGTTCCGAGGGTCGATTACAATAATTTTTGGTGACTAGACATACCCTTGAAATTCTGCGCATTTTCTAGAAAAAAATTCGAGAAGATGCTGAAATTTTTCGAGAAAATTAAAAAATTTCGAATCGTTCTGAAAAAATTATTTCCAATTCCGAGGGTCGATTACAATAATTTTTGGTGAATAGACATACCCTCGAGATCCTGCGCATTTTCTAGAAAAAAATTCGAGCAGATGCTGAAATTTTTCGCGATAATTAAAAAATTTCAAATCGTCGTGGAAAAATTATTTTTCGTTGCAGGAGTCAATTACTATCATTTTTTTCATTAGACATACCCTCAAAATCCTATCCACTTTCGCGAAATAATTTGAGAATGTGTGAAATGTTTCGACGGGAGAAAAAAATTTCGAATCGTTCTGAAAATATTATTTTCAGTTCCGAGGGTCGATTACAATAATTTTTGGTGAATAGACATACACTCGAAATTCTGCGCATTTTCTAGAAAAAAATTCGAGAAATGCTGAAATTTTACGAGAAAATTAAAATATTTCAAATAGTTCCGGAAAAATTGTTTTCGGTTGCAGTGGTCAGTTACAGTCATTTTTGGCGAATAGAGATACCCACGAAATCCCACGCACTTGTGATAGAAGAATTCAAGTAGGTACTGAAGTTTTTCGGCGAAATTAAAAACTTCAAATCGTTCCAAAACAATTATTTTTGCTTGCAGGGGTCAATTACAATCATTTTTGGTGAATAGAGATACCCTCGAAATCCTGCGCAATTTTCTAGAAAAAAATTCGAGAAAATGCTGAAATTTTTCGAGAAAATTAAAAAATTTCAAATCATTCCGGAAAAATTATTTTTAGTTGCAGGAGTCAATTACTATCATTTTTTATCATTAGACATACCCACAGAATCCTCTCCACTTTCGCGAAAAAAATTTGAGAATGTGTCAAATGTTTCGACGGGAGAAAAAAATTTCGAATCGTTCTGAAAATATTATTTTCAGTTCCGAGGGTCGATTACAATAATTTTTTGTGAATAGACATACCCTCGAAATTCTGCGCATTTTCTAGAAAAAAATTAGAGAAGATGCTGAAATTTTTCGAGAAAATTAAAAAATTTCGAATCGTTCTGAAAAAATTATTTACAATTCCGAGGGTCGATTACAATAATTTTTTGTGAATAGACATACCCTCGAAATCCTGCGCATTTTCTAGAAAAAAATTCGAGCAGATGCTGAAATTTTTCGAGAAAATTAAAAAATTTCAAATCGTCGTGGAAAAATTATTTTTAGTTGCAGGAGTCAATTACTATCATTTTTAATCATTAGACATACCCTCAAAATCCTCTCCACTTTCGCGAAAAAAATTTGAGAATGTGTCAAATGTTTCGACGGGAGAAAAAAATTTCGAATCGTTCTGAAAATATTATTTTCAGGTCCGAGGGTCGATTACAATAATTTTTGGTGAATAGACATACCCTCGAAATTCTGCGCATTTTCTAGAAAAAAATTCGAGAAGATGCTGAAATTTTTCGAGAAAATTAAAAAATTTCGAATCGTACTGAAAAAATTATTTTCAGTTCTGGGCGTCGATTACAATAATTTTTGGTGAATAGACATACCAACGAAATTCTGCGCATTTTCTAGAAAAAAATTCGAGCAGATGCTGAAATTTTTCGCGATAATTAAAAAATTTCAAATCGTCGTGGAAAAATTATTTTTAGTTGCAGGAGTCAATTACTATCATTTTTTTTCATTTGACATACCCTCAAAATCCTATCCACTTTCGCGAAAAAAATTTGACAATGTGTGAAATGTTTCGACGGGAGAAAAAAATTTCGAATCGTTCTGAAAATATTATTTTCAGTTCCGAGGGTCGATTTCAATAATTTTTGGTGAATAGACATACCCTCGAAATTCTGCGCATTTTCTAGAAAAAAATTCGAGAGGATGCTGAAATTTTTCGAGAAAATTAAAAAATTTCAAATCATTCCGGAAAAATTATTTTTAGTTGCAGGAGTCAATTACTATCATTTTTTATCATTAGACATACCCTCAAAATCCTCTCCACTTTCGCGAAAAAAATTTGAGAATGTGTCAAATGTTTCGACGGGAGAAAAAAATTTCGTATCGTTCTGAAAATATTATTTTCAGTTCCGAGGGTCGATTACAATAATTTTTGGTGAATAGACATACCCTCGAAATCCTGCGCATTTTCTAGAAAAAAATTCGAGCAGATGCTGAAATTTTTCGCGATAATTAAAAAATTTCAAATCGTCGTGGAAAAATTATTTTTATTTGCAGGAGTCAATTACTATCATGTTTTTTCATTAGACATACCCTCAAAATCCTATCCACTGTCGCGAAAAAAATTTGAGAATGTGTGAAATGTTTCGACGGGAGAAACAAATTTCGAATCGTTCTGAAAATATTATTTTCAGTTCCGAGGGTCGACTACAATAATTTTTGGTGAATAGACATACCCTCGAAATTCTGCGCATTTTCTAGAAAAAAATTCGAGAAGATGCTGAAATTTTTCGAGAAAATTAAAAAATTTCGAATCGTACTGAAAAAATTATTTTCAGTTCTGGGCTTCGATTACAATAATTTTTGGTGAATAGACATACCAACGAAATTCTGCGCATTTTCTAGAAAAAAATTCGAGCAGATGCTGAAATTTTTCGCGATAATTAAAAATCTTCAAATCGTCGTGGAAAAATTATTTTTAGTTGCAGGAGTCAATTACTATCATGTTTTTTCATTAGACATACCCTCAAAATCCTATCCACTTTCGCGAAAAAATTTGAGAATGTGTGAAATGTTTCGGCGGGAGAAAAAAATTTCGAATCGTTCTGAAAATATTATTTTCAGTTCCGATGGTCGATTACAATAATTTTTGGTGAATAGACATACCCTCGAAATTCTGCGCATTTTCTAGAAAAAAATTCGAGCACATGCTGAAATTTTTCGCGATAATTAAAAAATTTCAAATCGTCGTGGAAAAATTATTTTTAGTTGCAGGAGTCAATTACTATCATTTTTTTTCATTAGACATACCCTCAAAATCCTATCCACTTTCGCGAAAAAAATTTGAGAATGTGTGAAATGTTTCTACGGGAGAAAAAAATTTCGAATCGTTCTGAAAATATTATTTTCAGTTCCGAGGGTCGATTACAATAATTTTTGGTGACTAGACATACCCTCGAAATTCTGCGCATTTTCTAGAAAAAATTCGAGAAGATGCTGAAATTTTTCGAGAAAATTAAAAAATTTCAAATCGTCGTGGAAAAATTATTTTTAGTTGCAGGAGTCAATTACTATTATGTTTTTTCATTAGACATACCCTCAAAATCCTGTCCACTTTCGCGAAAAAAATTTGAGAACGTGTGAAATGTTTCGACGGGAGAAAAAAATTTCGAATCGTTCTGAAAATATTATTTTCAGTTCCGAGGGTCGACTACAATAATTTTTGGTGAATAGACATACCCTCGAAATTCTGCGCATTTTCTAGAAAAAAATTCGAGAAGATGCTGAAATTTTTCGAGAAAATTAAAAAATTTCGAATCGTTCTGAAAAAATTATTTCCAATTCCGAGGGTCGATTACAATAATTTTTTGTGAATAGACATACCATCGAAATTGTTGGGGTTTTGTAATGAGCTGACACATTCGATATAACTATTCAATATAAACGTATATTTAGAAGTAAATTAAACACGTGTGCATACAAAAGCGATGCGTACTATCAGGGAGACATATTTGGACTGAACAACAACAGAAAAACAAAACAATATGTTCGTATCGATAACGCCATCATCGATTCTCTAACAAACGCCATCATCGATTCTTTAACACTCCTCCTATCGATGTACGCCGTTTCATTAACATTTTTACATAAAGATCTGTAATCAAGTTCATTAGTTAGTACATATTTAACATTTTCACGCAACGATTATGTTTGTCTTTGGTTAATGATTTCGTAAATATATCAGCTATCATTGCACTTGTCTCTAAATATTCAATTTCGATTTCCTTTCTTTCTACTAGTTCCCGAGTGAAATGATATTGTATATCTATGTGTTTACTACGTTTGTGGTACACGGCGTCCTTAGCCAGCTTTATTGCGCTTTGATTATCACAAAACACTTTAATTGGGGCATTCACACACTCATCAAAACCCATATGGAGCAATAGCCTTTTAATATATATTATTTCCCGTGAAACTTCTGCCATTGCGGTGTACTCGGCTTCCATTGTTGACAACGCCACCGAACCCTGCTTCTTTGACTTCCAACTAACTGGACCTCCAGATAATGTCAATAAATCCCTGTGCATGACCTTCTGCTATCAATATCTCCGGCCCAATCTGAATCCGTGTAGGCTTTAAGGTGTTTATTCGTTTTGCCGTATGTGATACCATAGCTCGACGTATTTTTCAAGTATCTAAGCACTCTTTTTGCTATCTTCCAGTGCATTTTGCCGGGATCTGAGCAAAAACGACTCAAAGTGCTTGCCGCAAAGGCAATATCCGGTCTCGTAGCGTTCCCCAGATAGATTAATCCACCAATTAATTCCTTGTATGGTTTGAATTTCATTTCATTTCTTTTCGTCTTCATTCCTTGGACCCATTTCCTTTGTTATCTTGAGGTTTGCTTCAAACGGGGTGGAAACTGGTTTCGCATTTTGCATACCGAATTTTCTAATTAATTCCTCTACATACCTTTTCTGTGACAAGTGGATACTACCGGTTGATCCCTCGCGTCGAATATTAATCCCTAAGATATTGTTTATTTGACACAGATCTACTATTTTAAATCCTTGTTTTAGTTTTGATTTAATTTTTGTAAGTGTTTTCATGTCTTTTGAAGCTAATATTAAATCATCGACATAAACAATTAAAATTACTCGTTTTTCGTTTTCGTTAAACGTATATACACATGGATCGCAATTTGTTCGGTTACCTCCGATAATTTTAATATATTCATCGATTTTTCGATACCACTCACGGCCCGATTGTTTTAAACCATAGAGCGGTTTCAATAGTTTACAGACTTTGTTTTCTTCTTCCACATGATTAATTATTTTTGGCTGCTCCATATAAATTTCATCGTGCAATTCTCCTTGCACGTAAGCTGAAATCACGTCCATCTGATGTACGTGCATTTCGTCCATCGCTGCCGCCGCGAGTAAAGTGCGTATTATCTCATACCTTGCTACTGGGGCAAAGACATCTTCATAATCAATTCCGTATTTCTGGGTATGTCCTCTGGCAACCAGCCTTGCTTTATATTTTACTATCCTTCCGTCTTGATCAACCTTAGTTTTAAACACCCATTTATTAGTTAATATATTTTCATTTGTTGGTCTTGGCACTAGGATCCAGGTCTTATTCTCTTGCAATGTTTTGTATTCTTTTTCCATTGCTAATAGTCATTCTGCACTATCATACCTACTTTCGATTTCTTTTAATGTCACAGGATCTGGTAATTCGGCTTTTTGAATGTGATACATTTTTCTCGGTCTCCCGACCTTACCGGTTTTCAATATTCGTGGGCGACCTCGTCCTCGTCGGAGATCTCGTTGTTCGTTAACATCTGTAGCCTCGGTATCCGCTTCTTGCTCTGGTTGATTGTCTGAATCTTCACTCGCTTCAATTTCTTCTTTATCGTGTTCTTCTCCTGGGCATCCCTGGTCGAGAGGGTCCAATCCTACAATAACATCATTTAGCGTTTCTACATTAGGTGTAATTTTTTCAAAAACTTAACATCTCTTGCTTTCATTATTGTTTTTGTACCGGGTTTCCAGAGACGATAGGCCTTCGACTCGTCAGAATATCCTACCATTACATATACCTCACCTTTTGGCTGAAATTTGCCTCGATTTCGATTTTTATTTAACGCAATCACTTCGCTGCCTACAGTTCTGAAAAAACCCACGTAAGGCTTACGACCCGACCAAGCTTCATACGGTGTCATTTCTACAACAGATTTCGTTGCACATCTGTTTCGTAAGTATGCTGCTGTATTGATCATTTCACCCCACAGAGAATCTGGTAAATTTGCTTGTAACTTCATACATCGAGCCATTTCAACAAGCGTCCTGTTCGCTCGCTCCGCTACACCGTTCTGCTGCGGCGTGTATTCGACGCTCAGCTGGCGCGAAATCCCTTCTTCTTGGAGAAAATTTGTAAACTCTCTCGATAAATACTCTCGCCCGTTATCTGTACGCAAAACTTTTATTTTTCGACCGGTTTGATTTTCTACCTTTCTTTTGTATATTTTAAACGCTTGTAATACGTCGGATCGATTTCGAAGCATCACTACCTCGGTATATCTAGTACAATCGTCTATAAACGTTACAAAATACCTGGCTCTGCCAATCGATTCGACGTTCATTGGACCGCAAATGTCCGAATGTACTAATTCTAATATTTCTTTCGCCCGATTATTCGATTTCTTAAAAGGTCTAACATGTATCTTACATCTCGCGCACACGCTACAATTTATTTCCTTCGCATTCGATTCAAGATCCATACCGCGTACGATGTTTTTGTTTTTCATTCCTTTTAAATCATATATGTTGAGGTGACCGTACCTCTGATGCATATAAATTATTATGCTTTATCGCCGTAAGGGCCACCGAACCGTCTCTGCGTGTAATTATCGCACGATCCCTTTCAAATTTAACAGCATATCCATTGTTTGTAACGCACGACACAGACAATAAATTGTTTCGTAAACGCGGCACATACATCGTATCTTTTAATTTCACTGAATTTGTCACGCGGTGATTCGTTTTTGTCTTTAATCTAACCTCACCTACGCCTGTCGAATCTACGTAATGATCCGCGGCTGTATATATTCTTGAATGCTCACTATTATTCAATGTTTCAAATTTTTGACTGTCATTACACATGTGCTTTGTTGCACCACTATCTAAGCACCAGATTTCAGCCTTTTTCCTCGGTTCTACATTACAAGCTATCGTTATCATTGCGTCATTCACATTGTTTAATTCGTTACGCTTACTTTTCAATCTACAATCCGCGCTTTTATGCCCTGTTTTATTGCAATTAAAACACTTACCGCTAAATTTTTGAAATTTATAATGAGTACGCCCCGTATTTATGTCTTTCTATGGCGTTCATCGTATTACGCTTTTCACGAATGTTTACTTTTGATAACAACGCGTCACTTTTACTCTCACTTCCATTTGTTTTTTCATCACGATCACACTGTCTTGCTTCCTCTTCTCGCAGCTTGATTTTTAAATCCTGAAGCGTCGGTATGCTGTCCCGCGATTCAATCGCCACACTGAAATGCTCGTACTCTGCAGGTAAAGAGGAGAGCAGCATGATCGATAAGAGTTCGTCCGGAAGTTTTATGCCGGCTTCCTCGAGTTGTTCGGCTTTATTCGTGAACTCGGTCACATATTGCGTCATAGACGCGTGTTTCTTCTTCTTTTCCATCCTTAGCAACTGTTTATATAATGATGCTTTTCTGACAGGTCCTCGAGATTCGAATATATTCATTAATCCACACCATGCTTCCTGCGAAGTCTTTGCTTTTTCACGTGATTAAGCTGTCCATGTGTAATGCTCAAGTTAATTAGAGCTAATGCCTTGGAATCTTTCTTTACCCATTCACTGGCATCTCCTACCGGTTTCTGTATGCTCCCATCAATGTACTGCCACAAGTCGTTGTATATCAGGACACTCCTCATTTGTACTTTCCATAGCTCGTAGTTATCTTCGTTCAGCTTCTCGATGTTTCCAAAGGAGCTTCCAGTAGCCATCTTTATTTTACGTTTAAACACTAATAATCAATTTACGTTTATTCTTTAATGAACTCACTTGCGATCTGGGCCCATAACCTGTTGGGGTTTTGTAATGAGCTGACACACTCGATATAACTATTCAATATAAACGTATATTTAGAAGTAAATTAAACACGTGTGCATACAAAAGCGATGCGTACTATCAGGGAGACATATTTGGACTGAACAACAACAGAAAAACAAAACAATATGTTCGTATCGATAACGCCATCATCGATTCTCTAACAAACGCCATCATCGATTCTCTAACAGAAATCCTGCGCATTTTCTAGAAAAAAATTCGAGCAGATGCTTAAATTTTTCGCGATAATTAAAAAATTTCAAATCGTCGTGGAAAAATTATTTTTAGTTGCAGGAGTCAATTACTATCATGTTTTTTCATTAGACATACCCTCAAAATCCTATCCACTTTCGCGAAAAAATTTGAGAATGTGTGAAATGTTTCGACGGGGAGAAAAAAATTTCGAATCGTTCTGAAAATATTATTTCCAGTTCCGAGGGTCGATTATAATAATTTTTGGTGAATAGACATACCCTCGAAATTCTGCGCATTTTCTAGAAAAAAATTCGAGCACATGCTGAAATTTTTCGCGATAATTAAAACATTTCAAATCGTCGTGGAAAAATTATTTTTAGTTGCAGGAGTCAATTACTATCATTTTTTTTCATTAGACATACCCTCAAAATCCTATCCACTTTCGCGAAAAAAAATTTGAGAATGTGTGAAATGTTTCGACGGGAGAAAAAAATTTCGAATTGTTCTGAAAATATTATTTTCAGTTCCGAGGGTCGATTACAATAATTTTTGGTGACTAGACATACCCTCGAAATTCTGCGCATTTTCTAGAAAAAAATTCGAGAAGATGCTGAAATTTTTCGAGAAAATTTAAAAATTTCGAATCGTTCTGAAAAATTATTTCCAATTCCGAGGGTCGATTACAATAATTTTTGGTGAATAGACATACCCTCGAAATCCTGCGCATTTTCTAGAGAAAAATTCGAGCAGATGCTGAAATTTTTCGCGATAATTAAAAAACTTCAAATCGTCGTGGAAAAATTATTTTTAGTTGCAGCAGTCAATTACTATCATTTTTTTTCATTAGACATACCCTCAAAATCCTATCCACTTTCGCGAAAAAAATTTGAGAATGTGTGAAATGTTTCGACGGGAGAAAAAAATTTCGAATCGTTCTGAAAAAATTATTTCCAATTCCGAGGGTCGATTACAATAATTTTTTGTGAATAGACATACCCTCGAAATCCTGCGCATTTTCTAGAAAAAAATTCGAGAAGATGCTGAAATTTTTCGAGAAAATTAAAAAATTTCGAATCGTACTGAAAAAATTATTTTCAGTTCTGGGCGTCGATTACAATAATTTTTGGTTGTTTAAATATCGCGTTAATTCGATGAGTATAAGAATAGTAAAATATTATTCGTCACCCGGTATTGTTTTTCTGCGTATGTAACCAACTCGAGACGGTTCGACTCTCGTGTCCGCTACGCGAAAACAAGACAGGTTATAAAAACTGTCACATACGGATTTCTTTTCGGAAACATCACGCGATCCACGAAATTACGCGTGATTTCGAGCTAACGTTTCGGCGCGTGTATAAAGAGAAGGTACGACAATAATAAGTTGGACAAAGACGAATTCAAATTCGTCTACAGCGCCGCTAGTCGGAGATTCGCCCTCCGAATTCGACTAACCGCGCTGGATCGTCACTCTGAATTTGGTATCGGGAGAGAGCACATGGGCATACGAACCCGCTCCCTTTTAATTCCAAAACGGCCGACTAGTTCCGAGCTCCTCGAACTATCGGAGAAATTACCAACGTGGTACGGAAGTTAACACGAAAAAACGGATAGGCAATCCATCCGGTAACGTCTTAACTTCCAAACACGTTAATTTATTTCAATTAAAGTTAGAGTCGGAAGCGAAAGAATGGTCTCGACGAAAACGGATAGGGAACCCATCCGGTGCCGTCGATACCTCCATAATCGCTTACCTATTAAAAAGATCAGATCGGAATACGACCTGATTAATTAATTTATTGACTGTAGAATCTCGCAGGTTAAAATCCGAGATCTCGAATTCAGCAGTGGGTACGATCCACCTCAGCCTGAATACAGACACGTATCGCTGTAATCAGAGGTCGTGTCCGAAGTATTCAGCAGTGGCTACGACCCACCTTGGTCTGAAAAAATAAAAAGTAAAAGAAAACACGTACCGCTGCAATCAGAGGTCGTGTTTAAGGTATCGAGGTTGACTCTCGTACCTCTCTTGTAAATCAAACGGTTCGTAACCCACAATCCAGGGGTGTATAAAATACCCTGTGTGGATTTACCACCTTCTAGTCGAAGTGTGGGACAACTTTCACTCCCAGCTTACGACGAACAGCAGAATACCTCCAAAGATCGCCAGTCTAGTACGGTCACTGTGCGTAGGACGTTAATTCATCAAGCTACGTGGTGTCAGGCCCAATCGTAAGTCGACCCAAGGGCGCCGTTGGCACACCTGCATCACACCGTGCCCGTACGCACGCCATAAGGTGGTAAAGGGCCGAGGAGCGGGTACGGTTGCAGCCTTATAACCTCCACCCGTTACCCTCTCCTACGACAGTCATAACCTGCAGGCGAGGAAGAAACGAGGTTGAATCTCGTCTTCCCAAAACTGCAATAAAGTTCCCTTTAAATTAAGAATTTAAAGGGAACGCACAACATATACAGTCCACTAGCTTAGCCGCGTAACGCGACAGTTGAGTTTCCCGCCCTGAGCGCGACGAGCATAATCAGGAGCGCGTGTATATTAAAACGAGACGGAAAGCGTGACTCACGTTGCCGAATATTTACACATCGTTCCGTCTCTTTTCGTTTCAGAACAGCGTGACACGAGCAGCCGCCAGACGACGGCCAGGCGGATCACGCGTCGCCGAATACACAAAAGGCTGTATTTAATTTAAAAGGGCCAAAAAATAAAAGACGTCGTCGAACTTTCGACGACGTGAAAATCTATATAACGTGTGATAATTACTTTTCCATCCTCCTATTCCCTCGTGATCCGGACCCCCGTTAGACGAGGTTCTCAAATCAGTGTTTGAGCCCTCCACATTCTAACATTGGTGAATAGACATACCAACGAAATCCTGCGCATTTTTTAGAAAAAAATTCGAGCAGATGCTGAAATTTTTCGCGATAATTAAAAAATTTCAAATCGTCGTGGAAAAATTATTTTTAGTTGCAGGAGTCAATTACTATCATTTTTTTTCATTAGACATACCCTCAAAATCCTATCCACTTTCGCGAAAAAATTTGAGAATGTGTGAAATGTTTCGACGGGAGAAAAAAATTCGAATCGTTCTGAAAATATTATTTTCAGTTCCGAGGGTCGACTACAATAATTTTTGGTGAATAGACATACCCTCGAAATTCTGCGCATTTTCTAGAAAAAAATTCGAGAAGATGCTGAAATTTTTCGAGAAAATTAAAAAATTTCGAATCGTACTGAAAAAATTATTTTCAGTTCTGGGCGTCGATTACAATAATTTTTGGTGAATAGACATACCAACGAAATCCTGCGCATTTTCTTGAAAAAAATTCGAGCAGATGCTGAAATTTTTCGCGATAATTAAAAAATTTCAAATCGTCGTGGAAAAATTATTTTTAGTTGCAGGAGTCAATTACTATCATTTTTTTTCATTAGACATACCCTCAAAATCCTATCCACTTTCGCGAAAAATTCGAGAAGATGCTGAAATTTTACGAGAAAATTAAAAAATTTCAAATTGTTCCGGAAAAATTATTTTCGGTTGCAGTGGTCAGTTACAGTCATTTTTGGCGAATAGAGATACCCACGAAATCCCACGCACTTGTGATAGAAGAATTCATGTTTAAATATCGTCTGAGTCCGAGACGTAAAATCTCGGCCGCGATGCCCGTATCTATTATGAATTCGCGTAATTCTGGAAGGTTCTGCTGACGGAGAATTTTTTCTTCGTCAGTTCAGTATACCGCGGCCATTTACGTGTTTTTGCTAGCCAGCTTCACTGGAATTCTGGATTCGGAGAATAAATTCCAGAAATCGTGTTGTTAGCGCCGAGAGAGAGAAGAATCGATTTATCGAATCGAGATCGACAGCCGAGACGCGGCAGCGCCGCGTCGTGGCTATGCGGCGCGTAGCCGCCCGGGCCCAGCAGCGCGATGCGTCGCTACGCGACTGCGCTTGCGCGACGGAGCCCAGCCGTGGCCGTCGATGCTTGCAGATCGTTACGGATCATTCGTGAGCCGTCGGCGATCAGGAGCAGATCCTGTGACGATCTCTCCCATTTTCGTACGAAGCTCCGAGGAGAATGAGACGATCTCTCTCCTCGTAATCGGATCAAGTTTGCGGACATTTATTTATTCAGGAAAATCTCGTCATAGCGACTTGAGATTTTCTCGAATAAAGGACAATCTGCCTGTTGTTGGAAGCGATCGCTGTGCACGCCGCGCGTGACACGATCGTAGACGCAGGATTGTGATTGAACGTTGCAGTTCGTTGCCGCGACTGCGACGTTAGGGATTCGGTGTTAATCACTTTGAGTCTCTTCCTATTGAATACGGTTTGAGCCACTGTAACGGAGATACCGACATACTGGTTATCTCCTGGTGGTGGTTCGCCGTTCGAAGGGATCGAGGAGCCCACTCGAATCGCCCGTTAGGTGTACCACATAGAGTGCACCGACCGGTGGAGTTGTGGTTTCATCGACCCGTGTGAGCTATACGGCGTAGGAGCAACCGGAAGTTGGATACCCAGATATTGGTATCACTTCGCGGTGCTCACCGTGCACCGGCTTTAGAGAACCCGCTCCAGTGAACCAGTCGTGAGGTGACAAGGTTGAGCATAAGCGACCACTGGAGCAAACGGGTTCGAAGCATCGGCCTTCCACCGCTACACCCACTACCAGATGTGAGTCGACCACACTGGGCTGTGACCGTAGGGTGGTTAGGAATTGCAAAGGACGTCGTCCTAATTCGGCGAGCCGCGCTTGTGCGCGTCGGTGATATCGTAAAAAAACGACTATCACCGACCAAAGCAAAATAATACAGTCCACTAGCAATTGCGCTGAATTGCCAGTTAGCTCTCCCCTCCAAGCACACCAGACTGTCGCTGGAGCGCGAGAAAAGCAGCTGACGAGCGCGTAATCGTTGACTTGTCCGCAAAATATTTATATTTGCCGGAATTTCTGTTACAGAAAACCTCCGAGGCAGTAACAAGGACGGAGAAAGAGGCGGACCAGGCCAAAACGTGAGCCTGGGTCCAGTTTTCCTTTAATTATCCGTCTTTTTCTAATTTGTAAAAATAATAGTTTTGGTTATTTTTGTAATAAAAAGGTATTTGAAAACTTGTACCAATTCTCTCTACCCTATCTTCTCCCTCGTCCGGAACCACCAAGTTAGAGCCCCTGAGTGCTCTAACAAGTAGGTACTGAAGTTTTTCGGCGAAATTAAAAACTTCAAATCGTTCTAAAACAATTATTTTTGCTTGCAGGGGTCAATTACAATCATTTTTGGTGAATAGAGATACCCTCGAAATCCTGCGCATTTTCTAGAAAAAAATTCGAGAAAATGCTGAAATTTTTCGAGAAAATTAAAAATTTCAAATCGTTCCGGAAAAATTATTTTTAGTTGCAGGAGTCAATTACTATCATTTTTTTTCATTAGACATACCCTCAAAATCCTATCCACTTTCGCGAAAAAAATTTGAGAATGTGTGAAATGTTTCGACGGGAGAAAAAAAATTTCGAATCGTTCTGAAAATATTATTTTCAGTTCCGAGGGTCGATTACAATAATTTTTGGTGAATAGACATACCCTCGAAATTCTGCGCATTTTCTAGAAAAAAATTCGAGAAGATGCTGAAATTTTTCGAGAAAATTAAAAAATTTCGAATTGTACTGAAAAAATTATTTTCAGTTCCGGGGGTCGATTACAATAATTTTTCGTGAATAGACATACCTCCGAAATCCTGCGCATTTTCTAGAAAAAAATTCGAGCAGATGCTGAAATTTTTCGCGATAATTAAAAAACTTCAAATCGTCGTGGAAAAATTATTTTTAGTTGCAGGAGTCAATTACTATCATTTTTTTTCATTAGACATACCCTCAAAATCCTATCTGTTGATGAGGTCAGGATAATAAACATAGACACAAAAACGAACAAAACGTGAATTTATATAAAAGCAAAACTATGGCAGTACATAACCGTTCCATAGGAGATGAGAATATATAATGCGACGGTCGCTCGTCGCAGCGAAACATTTGAGACAAAACAATTTGTTGTAACTGGATCACTCTCAGCAGGCACTGAATGTAAATGTATCCAGTGCCTAAGAAATATTATCGACCTTCTCTTAACACTTCCCCTCGAAGGTACTGGACTACTGGATTTCTTCTGTAACATCCTAGTCAGTCCCAGATGACTGACGCAGCTCTCGTGCTTCGGTTTGCTGAGCGCCTTGGTTAGCACGTCGGCTGGCATGTTCTCAGAAGCGATGTGTTGAATATCCACCAGTCCTGAATCGACGGCCTCGCGAACGAAATGATGCCGGATGTCTATGTGTTTGGTCCGAGCGTGGAAAACTGGATTACCTGCAAGTTTCTGAGCTCCAAAATTATCATTTGACAATTTAATAACGTCCACTCTCTCGCCGAGCTCGCGTAGGAAACGGCGAAGATAGACAGCCTCTTTGGTTGCCTCGCTGAGTGCCATATACTCAGCTTCGGTTGAAGATAGAGCTACAGTCCGCTGCTTCTTCGAATCCCACGTTACGCACCCGCCATTCATAATGAATGCATACCCGGTAAATGACCTCCTGTCATCGGTACACCCAGCCCAATCCGCATCCACGAATCCTTCTATCGGCCGTTCGTCGCGCCGGTAGGTGATGCCCAGGTCTGCTGTTCCTCGTAAATACCGCAGAACCCGCTTTGCTGCCATCCAGTGAGTCTTTCCAAAACACTCGTTGAACTGGCTCAGCAAGCTCGCTGCATGGGCCACGTCCGGCCGCATTGCTACGGAGAGATACAACAAAGCTCCGACTAACTCACGATAAGGCGGCTTCGGTCCATCGCATTGGGCCCAGACTTCCGTTTTCGTCAATTTTGTACCCACGTCAAGAGGGGTCGAAAGCGGATTCGCGTTCTCCATCCCGAAACGTCGCAAGATATCGCGAGTATAGGTCTTCTGGGTCAGCCTGATACCGTCTTGGCTCCTCTCGAAATCTATACCTAGGCACCGGTTAAGATCACCAAGTTCCTTCATCTGAAAACTTTTATTCAACTCGATCCCAAAATTAGTGACTTTAGTCAGATTTCGAGACATGATGAGAATATCATCGACGTATACAACGATCATCAGCAGATCGTCTCCGTCGCCCTTCAAATAAAGACACGGATCTCCTTTTGAAGGAATAGCTCCAAGATTTCGAAGCTCCTTTTCCAGCCGCTTGTTCCAGGCACGTCCGGCCTGCTTAAGTCCGTATAAGGCCTTCCTCAGACGACACACCTTATCTCCGCTCATCAGTCTCTTCAAAGTGATCCTCGCATCGTTCGACGTTGACTCCTTCCTGAGAATGTATCGAAGAGTGTCTTCAACCTTCTCCGGAACTTCCATAAAGATTTCCTCTTCTAGTACACCATCTCAAGTATGCAGTGGTCACGTCGCACTGCCTAATGTGCATTCCTCTGCGAGCCGCCAGAGCAATCGCCAAGCGAAACGTTCCCAGACGCGCTACGGGAGCATACGTCTCGTGAAAATCTCTTCCCGGCTGCTGGGAAAAACCTCTCGCAACAATCCTGGCTTTCCGTTTTTCCAGGGCTCCGTTGGGACGGAACTTGTTTCGAAGGAGGAAACGGCTCCCAACGACACTGCGCCCTTCGGCCTATCTACCACAATCTCCCAGGTTTTGTTACATAAAACGGACTTCAACTCACTCGCCATGGCTTCCATCCATTCGTTCGACTCTGGACTCGACAACGCTTCTGTTAATGGAATCTCTCCGACCATCGCCTCTTCGACCATCGACTTCGATTCGACCATCTGTAAAACTCTACATTCTGCGGCGTCGGCAGTTGTAGATTCGACCACTTCTTCTTCCTCTTCGTCCTCGGCGGTTGAATCGACCTCGATCATGTTGTAATCTTTTCTCGGTCTTCCTCGTCTCCCCGTCATTACTTTTCGTGGCCTCCCTCTGCCTCGCCTCGAAGTCGATGGTTGCTGACGATTTACATCTCTACCCTCGATCGCTGAAACAGAAGACGTAGGAGAGTCATACCTCGTATTTGATTCGCGATCGATTGGCTCTTCCGGAATCTTCGTCAATGGGAAATCGGAACCCAAATACTCCGCAGTATCTTCGCAGTTCTCCATAAGAGTCGAATGCGGGCTAGTTTGAACACCAACTTTCTCCAAGAACTTTATGTCGCGGGATACCACGATTCTCCTTTCGTTAGAGATCCAGACTCGATAGCCCTTAGATTCCTCGCTGTATCCAACAAGAACGCCCTTCTTGGATCGAGACTCAAGCTTACTTTTGTTTTGGGTCCTATCCAAAACATGTACATCGCAGCCGAAACGTCGCATGAAACCCACGTTAGGAGCCTTTCCGTACCATGCCTCGTACGGCGTTCTTCCTTGCAGTCTACTCGCGGGACATCGGTTCCGAATAAAATTCGCCGTATTCACGGCCTCTGCCCAAAAATAAATATGGTGGCAAACCTGACTCGATAAGAAGACACCTTGCCATCTCCATTAGGGTTCGATTCCGTCTTTCGGCTACCCTGTTCTGTTCCGGGCTGTAAGGAACCGTCAAGCGCCGCGTTATCCCGTGCTTTCGAAGAAGATCGTCAAACTTCGTGTTCACATATTCCAAGCCGTTGTCCGTTTGAAGAGTCTTCACTTTCTTCCCTGCTGGGTTTCTACGAGTACCCTGTACTCTTCGAATTTCTGGAGCGCCTGGTTCTTGTGCTCGACGAATCTTATCTCACACCATCCTGTGCAGTTGTCGATAAACGTCACAAAGTAACGACTTCTTCCAATGGATACGTTCCTCATTGGACCACAAACATCCGAGTGAACCAGATCGCCCAGGCTGGACACCCTCTCAGACATCCTGGGGAAAGGAAGACGAGACATCTTCCCCTTAATACATACCTCGCAGACAAATTTCTTGCTCAGGTCCCCCACTTGCACTCCCTGAATTGCGCCATTTTTTAGTGCATTGCGAAGCGACTCCTGGTTCAAGTGTCCGAGACGAATATGCCAATCTTCCAGCGAATCTGCTCTCGACGTACAAGCTGCTCTCCCTTGTTCGTTGACCACCTTGCAGTTGTCCTCGTTGCCACGGACGTAGTACAGGCCGTTCGTTCGTTCCGCGACCAGAATCACGCTTCCCGCGTCGTCGACCACCTTGGTTTCGTGCTTGTCAAAAATTACGCGATATCCCTTATCGGTGTTTCGACCGACCGACACGAGATTTGTTCGGAGATCCGGCACATATAGAGTCTCGTGAAAACGAATTGTTCTTTCACTCCCGTTTATGTTCGTCGCGAATGGAACGATTCCTTGCGCTTCTATTTCCGCGCACGCACTATTTGCCATATTTATGCGTCCACGCTTCCAAGCGGCAACTTTCGTAAATGCACGGGCATCGTTACAAATATGGGATGTACACCCACTGTCGATACACCAATCACCCCCATACGACCGTTCATACGTCTGTAAAACCTCGTCGCGTTCTTCCGCGCCCGACACGGCGTACAAACTCACGTCCTCGGCGCGTCTAACAGTCTGATTCGCGGACCGACCTTTCGCGTCACAGTCCCTCGCAAAATGTCCGTACTTGTGGCACCTAAAACACTTCACTTTACCCTTTGGATTTTGAGGCTGAGACTCCCTTTTCCAATTGTAACTGCTTTTCTTGTTTACGGATTTCCCGGCCACCATTGCATTTTGACTAGGAACACTTCGGCCTTCCTTGCGCGATTCGTACTCCTAAATATTTTTATACGTAACGTTTCAGGCGATGGAAGATCGTCTCGCGACACAATTGCGCACCGAAAGTTTTCAAAACTATCAGGCAAGCTTCGAAGAAGCATTACCGTCAACAAATCTGGAACTATCCTTATGTCCATGTCAGCTAACTTATCGTCGATGTCTAAAAACTCTTGCGTACTTTTACGCGCATCATCACCGTCTCCCATTCTATGTGAAATTAGACGATTTAATAGAGCTGCTTTACGAACCGGACCTTTCGATTGGTGAATCTCTTCCAACTTCAGCCAGATCTCTCGTGCTGTCGTGCACGACTTCACTGTCTTGATTTCCGACGGGCTTATCGACAATATGATGTCCGATTGCGCTTTCAAATCCCCTTGAATCCAACCGGTCGCGGCAGCGAAGGCTCAATGCATCGCAAAATCGCCGATTACCTAACACCAGGCGTCGCTTTTTATTAAAACCGCCCGCATTTGGATTCTCCAGGTATCATAATTGTCTTTACCGAGTTGCTCAAGACGTACTGCACTTCCCGTATTCATTTTGAACGTTCACTCAAGGAAAGAAACGAGAAATAAGAACAAACCGCACTTTCCGAGCTACGCGTGTCTAAGAAATTTATTTTCAGCGTATACTTTCGCGTTTCCTGGGCCCATAACCTGTTGATGAGGTCAGGATAATAAACATAGACACAAAAACGAACAAAACGTGAATTTATATAAAAGCAAAACTATGGCAGTACATAACCGTTTTGTAGGAGATGAGAATATATAATGCGACGGTCGCTCGTCGCAGCGAAACATTTGAGACAAAACAATTTGTTGTAACTGGATCACTCTCAGCAGGCACTGAATGTAAATGTATCCAGTGCCTAAGAAATATTATCGACCTTTTTCTTAACACTATCCACTTTCGCGAAAAAAATTTGAGAATGTGTGAAATGTTTCGACGGGAGAAACAAATTTCGAATCGTTCTGAAAATATTATTTTCAGTTCCGAGGGTCGATTACAATAATTTTTGGTGAATAGACATACCCTCGAGATCCTGCGCATTTTCTAGAAAAAAATTCGAGCAGATGCTGAAATTTTTCGCGATAATTAAAAAACTTCAAATCGTCGTGGAAAAATTATTTTTAGTTGCAGGAGTCAATTACTATCATTTTTTTTCTTTAGACATACCCTCAAAATCCTATCCACTTTCTCGAAAAAAATTTGAGAATGTGTGAAATGTTTCGACGGGAGAAAAAAATTTCGAATCGTTCTGAAAATATTATTTTCAGTTCCGAGGGTCGATTACAATAATTTTTGGTGAATAGACATACCCTCGAAATTCTGCGCATTTTCTAGAAAAAATTCGAGAAGATGCTGAAATTTTACGAGAAAATTAAAAAATTTCAAATTGTTCCGGAAAAATTATTTTCGGTTGCAGTGGTCAGTTACAGTCATTTTTGGCGAATAGAGATACCCACGAAATCCCACGCACTTGTGATAGAAGAATTCAAGTAGGTACTGAAGTTTTTCGGCGAAATTAAAAACTTCAAATCGTTCTAAAACAATTATTTTTGCTTGCAGGGGTCAATTACAATCATTTTTGGTGAATAGAGATACCCTCGAAATCCTGCGCATTTTCTAGAAAAAAATTCGAGAAGATGCTGAAATTTTTCGAGAAAATTAAAAAATTTCGAATCGTTCTGAAAAAATTATTTCCAATTCCGAGGGTCGATTACAATAATTTCTTGTGAATAGACATACCATCGAAATCCTGCGCATTTTCTAGAAAAAAATTCGAGCAAATGCTGAAATTTTTCGCGATAATTAAAAAATTTCAAATCGTCGTGGAAAAATTATTTTTAGTTGCAGGAGTCAATTACTATCAGGTTTTTTCATTAGACATACCCTCAAAATCCTATCCACTTTCGCGAAAAAAATTTGAGAATGTGTGAAATGTTTCGACGGGAGAAAAAAATTTCGAATCGTTCTGAAAATATTATTTTCAGTTCCGAGGGTCGATTACAATAATTTTTGGTGAATAGACATACCTTCGAAATTCTGCGCATTTTCTAGAAAAAAATTCGAGAAAATGCTGAAATTTTTCGAGAAAATTATAAAACTTCAAATCGTCGTGGAAAAATTATTTTTAGTTGCAGGAGTCAATTACTATCATTTTTTTTTGTTAGAGAATCGATGATGGCGTTTGTTAGAGAATCGATGATGGCGTTATCGATACGAACATATTGTTTTGTGTTTCTGTTGTTGTTCAGTCCAAATATGTCTCCCTGATAGTACGCATCGCTTTTGTATGCACACGTGTTTAATTTACTTCTAAATATACGTTTATATTGAATAGTTATATCGAATGTGTCAGCTCATTACAAAACCCCAACAGGTTATGGGCCCAGATCGCAATTGAGTTCATTAAAGAATAAACGTAAATTGATTATTAGTGTTTAAACGTAAAATAAAGATGGCTACTGGAAGCTCCTTTGGAAACATCGAGAAGCTGAACGAAGATAACTACGAGCTATGGAAAGTACAAATGAGGAGTGTCCTGATATACAACGACTTGTGGCAGTACATTGATGGGAGCATACAGAAACCGGTAGGAGATGCCAGTGAATGGGTAAAGAAAGATTCCAAGGCATTAGCTCTAATTAACTTGAGCATTACACATGGACAGCTTAATCACGTGAAAAAGCAAAGACTTCTGCAGGAAGCATGGTGTGGATTAATGAATATATTCGAATCTCGAGGACCTGTCAGAAAAGCATCATTATATAAACAGTTGCTAAGGATGGAAAAGAAGAAACACGCGTCTATGACGCAATATGTGACCGAGTTCACGAATAAAGCCGAACAACTCGAGGAAGCCGGCATAAAACTTCCGGACGAACTCTTATCGATCATGCTGCTCTCCTCTTTACCTGCAGAGTACGAGCATTTCAGTGTGGCGATTGAATCGCGGGACAGCATACCGACGCTTCAGGATTTAAAAATCAAGCTGCGAGAAGAGGAAGCAAGACAGTGTGATCGTGATGAACATACAATGGTCTGTGAGAGTAAAAGTGACGCGTTGTTATCTAAAGTAAATATTCGTGAAAAGCGTAATACGATGAACATGAAAGACATAAATACGGGCGTACTCATTATAAATTTCAAAAATTTAGCGGTAAGTGTTTTAATTGCAATAAAACAGGGCATAAAAGCGCGGATTGTAGATTGAAAAGTAAGCGTAACGAATTAAACAATGTGAATGACGCAATGATAACGATAGCTTGTAATGTAGAACCGAGGAAAAAGGCTGAAATCTGGTGCTTAGATAAGTGGTGCAACAAAGCACATGTGTAATGACAGTCAAAAATTTGAAACATTGAATAATGGTGAGCATTCAAGAATATATACAGCCGCGGATCATTACGTAGATTCGACAGGCGTAGGTGAGGTTAGATTAAAGACAAAAACGAATCACCGCGTGACAAATTCAGTGAAATTAAAAAGATACGATGTATGTGCCGCGTTTACGAAACAACTTATTGTCTGTGTCGTGCGTTACAAACAATGGATATGCTGTTAAATTTGAAAGGGATCGTGCGATAATTACACGCAGAGACGGTTCGGTGGCCCTTACGGCGATAAAGCATAATAATTTATATGTAGTAAACGAAGTAGAAAATAGTGCTATGTCCGCGAATACAAACAATGACGTAAGCTTAAACAAATGGCATCAGAGGTACGGTCACCTCAACATATATGATTTAAAAGGAATGAAAAACAAAAACATCGTACGCGGTATGGATCTTGAATCGAATGCGAAGGAAATAAATTGTAGCGTGTGCGCGAGATGTAAGATACATGTTAGACCTTTTAAGAAATCGAATAATCGGGCGAAAGAAATATTAGAATTAGTACATTCCGGACATTTGCGGTCCAATGAACGTCGAATCGATTGGCAGAGCCAGGTATTTTGTAACGTTTATAGACGATTGTACTAGATATACCGAGGTAGTGATGCTTCGAAATCGATCCGACGTATTACAAGCGTTTAAAATATACAAAAGAAAGGTAGAAAATCAAACCGGTCGAAAAATAAAAGTTTTGCGTACAGATAACGGGCGAGAGTATTTATCGAGAGAGGTTACAAATTTTCTCCAAGAAGAAGGGATTTCGCGCCAGCTGAGCGTCGAATACACGCCGCAGCAGAACGGTGTAGCGGAGCGAGCGAACAGGACGCTTGTTGAAATGGCTCGATGCATGAAGTTACAAGCAAATTTACCAGATTCTCTGTGGGGTGAAATGATCAATACAGCAGCATACTTACGAAACAGATGTGCAACGAAATCTGTTGTAGAAATGACACCGTATGAAGCTTGGTCGGGTCGTAAAACTTACGTGGGTTTTTCAGAACTGTAGGCAGCGAAGTGATTGCGTTAAATAAAAATCGAAATCGAGGCAAATTTCAGCCAAAAGGTGAAGTATATGTAATGGTAGGATATTCTGACGAGTCGAAGGCCTATCGTCTCTGGAAACCCGGTACAAAAACAATAATGAAAGCAAAGAGATGTTAAGTTTTTGAAAAAATTACACCTAATGTAGAAACGCTAAATGATGTTATTGTAGGATTGGACCCTCTCGACCAGGGATGCCCAGGAGAAGAACACGATAAAGAAGAAATTGAAGCGAGTAAAGATTCAGACAATCAACCAGAGCAAGAAGCGGATACCGAGGCTACAGATGTTAACGAACAACGAGATCTCCGACGAGGACGAGGTCGCCCACGAATATTGAAAACCGGTAAGGTCGGGAGACCGAGAAAAATGTATCACATTCAAAAAGCCGAATTACCAGATCCTGTGACATTAAAAAAGAAATCGAAAGTAGGTATGATAGTGCAGAAATGACTATTAGCAATGGAAAAAGAATACAAAACATTGCAAGAGAATAAGACCTGGATCCTAGTGCCAAGACCAACAAATGAAAATATATTAACTAATAAATGGGTGTTTAAAACTAAGGTTGATCAAGACGGAAGGATAGTAAAATATAAAGCAAGGCTGGTTGCCAGAGGACATACCCAGAAATACGGAATTGATTATGAAGATGTCTTTGCCCCTGTAGCAAGGTATGAGATAATACGCACTTTACTCGCGGCGGCAGCGATGGACGAAATGCACGTACATCAGATGGACGTGATTTCAGCTTACGTGCAAGGAGAATTGCACGATGAAATTTATATGGAGCAGCCAAAAATAATTAATCATGTGGAAGAAGAAAACAAAGTCTGTAAACTATTGAAACCGCTCTATGGTTTAAAACAATCCCGGGCCGTGAGTGGTATCGAAAAATCGATGAATATATTAAAATTATCGGAGGTAACCGAACAAATTGCGATCCATGTGTATATACGTTTAACGAAAACGAAAAACGAGTAATTTTAATTGTTTATGTCGATGATTTAATATTAGCTTCAAAAGACATGAAAACACTTACAAAAATTAAATCAAAACTAAAACAAGGATTTAAAATAGTAGATCTGTGTCAAATAAACAATATCTTAGGGATTAATATTCGACGCGAGGGATCAACCGGTAGTATCCACTTGTCACAGAAAAGGTATGTAGAGGAATTAATTAGAAAATTCGGTATGCAAAATGCGAAACCAGTTTCCACCCCGTTTGAAGCAAACCTCAAGATAACAAAGGAAATGGGTCCAAGGAATGAAGCAGAAAGAAATGAAATGAAATTCAAACCATACAAGGAATTAATTGGTGGATTAATCTATCTGGGGAACGCTACGAGACCGGATATTGCCTTTGCGGCAAGCACTTTGAGTCGTTTTTGCTCAGATCCCGGCAAAATGCACTGGAAGATAGCAAAAGAGTGCTTAGATACTTGAAAAATACGTCGAGCTATGGTATCACATACGGCAAAACGAATAAACACCTTAAAGCCTACACGGATTCAGATTGGGCCGGAGATATTGATAGCAGAAGGTCATGCACAGGGAATTTATTGACATTATCTGGAGGTCCAGTTAGTTGGAAGTCAAAGAAGCAGGGTTCGGTGGCGTTGTCAACAATGGAAGCCGAGTACACCGCAATGGCAGAAGTTTCACGGGAAATAATATATATTAAAAGGCTATTGCTCCATATGGGTTTTGATGAGTGTGTGAATGCCCCAATTAAAGTGTTTTGTGATAATCAAAGCGCAATAAAGCTGGCTAAGGACGCCGTGTACCACAAACGTAGTAAACACATAGATATACAATATCATTTCACTCGGGAACTAGTAGAAAGAAAGGAAATCGAAATTGAATATTTAGAGACAAGTGCAATGATAGCTGATATATTTACGAAATCATTAACCAAAGACAAACATAATCGTTGCGTGAAAATGTTAAATATGTACTAACTAATGAACTTGATTACAGATCTTTATGTAAAAATGTTAATGAAACGGCGTACATCGATAGGAGGAGTGTTAGAGAATCGATGATGGCGTTTGTTAGAGAATCGATGATGGCGTTATCGATACGAACATATTGTTTTGTTTTTCTGTTGTTGTTCAGTCCAAATATGTCTCCCTGATAGTACGCATCGCTTTTGTATGCACACGTGTTTAATTTACTTCTAAATATACGTTTATATTGAATAGTTATATCGAATGTGTCAGCTCATTACAAAACCCCAACATTTTTCATTAGACATACCCTCAAAATCCTATCCACTTTCGCGAAAAAAATTTGAGAATGTGTGAAATGTTTCGACGGGAGAAACAAATTTCGAATCGTTCTGAAAATATT
Organism: Colletes collaris; assembly: GCA_030068185.1. Classification (NCBI taxonomy): domain Eukaryota; kingdom Metazoa; phylum Arthropoda; class Insecta; order Hymenoptera; family Colletidae; genus Colletes; species Colletes collaris. The sequence goes on from JASGYR010000278.1 coordinate 88,010, forward strand.
ATTTTCAGTTCCGAGGGTCGATTACAATAGTTTTTGGTGAATAGACATACCCTCGAAATTCTGCGCATTTTCTAGAAAAAAATTCGAGAAGATGCTGAAATTATTCGAGAAAATTAAAAAATTTCGAATCGTACTGAAAAAATTATTTTCAGTTCCGGGGGTCGATTACAATAATTTTTGGTGAATAGACATACCCTCGAAATCCTGCGCATTTTCTAGAAAAAAATTCGAGAAGATGCTGAAATTTTTCGAGAAAATTAAAAAACTTCGAATCGTACTGAAAAAATTATTTTCAGTTCTGGGAGTCGATTACAATAATTTTTGGTGAATAGACATACCCTCGAAATCCTGCGCATTTTCTAGAAAAAAATTCGAGCAGATGCTGAAATTTTTCGCGATAATTAAAAAATTTCAAATCGTCGTGGAAAAATTATTTTTAGTTGCAGGAGTCAATTACTATCATTTTTTCTCATTAGACATACCCTCAAAATCCTATCCACTTTCGCGAAAAATTTGAGAATGTGTGAAATGTTTCGACAGGAGAAAAAAATTTCGAATCGTTCTGAAAATATTATTTTCAGTTCCGAGGGTCGATTACAATAATTTTTGGTGAATAGACATACACTCGAAATTCTGCGCATTTTCTAGAAAAAAATTCGAGAAATGCTGAAATTTTACGAGAAAATTAAAAAATTTCAAATTGTTCCGGAAAAATTATTTTCGGTTGCAGTGGTCAGTTACAGTCATTTTTGGCGAATAGAGATACCCACGAAATCCCACGCACTTGTGATAGAAGAATTCAAGTAGGTACTGAAGTTTTCGGCGAAATTAAAAACTTCAAATCGTTCTAAAACAATTATTTTTTCTTGCATGGGTCAATTACAATCATTTTTGGTGAATAGAGATACCCTCGAAATCCTGCGCATTTTCTAGAAAAAAATTCGAGAAAATGCTGAAATTTTTCGAGAAAATTAAAAAATTTCAAATCGTTCCGGAAAAATTATTTTTAGTTGCAGGATGTGGGAATTTGGGGATGCAAATGAACAAAACTTGGCTTCCTCTGACGTAAAACACATTTTATTAGCACGAGGCTCTGTTACAGACAGAAGACGCACGGTTGTGCCTAAAGGTAAGTCAGAATAACTCTAGGTGGCGCAGAAACAGATGGCGCTTTATTTCTAACACCCCCCCGTAAAGTGCAGTTTCTGTGCGAATTGTACACAATAAAAAAAAACAAATGATTTTAACATCTTAAGCCTATCTCTAATACATTTTTCATGTTTTGGCAACGATAATCCTTTAGTTAAGATGTCAGCAGGCATCTTTTCGGTAGGAAGATATCCAATTTGTATTTCACATCTTTCTACTGAATGCCGCACAAAATGATGCTTGATATCTATGTGCTTCGTGCGTTCATGAAACACTGGATTTTTTGTCATCAGACCGGCACTTTTGTTATCACACAGAATTGCAGTTGTTTGTAATTTTCCTACAATTTCAGATAAGAATCTTCGTAAATAGATGGTTTCCTTTGCTGCTTCTGAAAGTGCCATGTACTCTGCTTCAGCACTCGACATAGCCACTGTTCTTTGCTTTCTCGACGACCAACTGATCGCACCACCGGCTAACTTGAACAAGTATCCCGTATACGATCTCCTATCATCAACGCATGCTCCCAATCAGCATCCGAGAAACCAACTAGCGCCTGATCCGTTTTAGTGAAAACGATTTCCATGTTTATGGTTTTCTTTAGGTAACGTATCACACGTTTTGAAGCTTTCCAGTGTTCTTCACCAGGGTTTTCACTGAACTGACCCAGTGCGCTAACTGCGTGAGCTATATACTTGCGTGTGCTCGTAGCCAAGTACATTAAGGATCCGATGAGATTTCTATATGGAATTTTACTCATTTCTTCTTTTTCCTCTTTTGTGGTCGGGCTCATCAGCTTCGAAAGTTTTATGTCCGGATTCATAGGCGTAGCGACTGGTTTGCAATCTTCCATGTTGAATCGTTGTAGTATATCCTGGACATACTTTCTTTGCGACATGCGAAATTCACCATTCGCTTTGTCTTGTGCGAATTCTATCCCAAGACAGTAGTGCAGTTGTCCTAAGTCTTTCATTTCAAAGGATCTGGCAAGATTCCGTTTTAGTTCCATTATTTTGTTCTGGTTATTCGAGGCTACAATCAGATCGTCAACATAAATTGCAACCAATGTTAAACTATTACCGTCCTTTGGAGATAAACACAAGCGTCCGCGTCCAGTGGATTCAAGCTCAACTCTTTCAGTCTTAAGTCCAGCTTTTTGTACCACTGCCGACCAGACTGCTTTAATCCGTATATTGCCTTATTTAAAAGACATACTTTTGTTTCAGGTATCTTCTGAAGTTTTTTATCTTCAAGGATTGTAGACAGACCCTCAGGAATTTCCATGTTGATTGTTTCTTCAATGTTCCCGTTTAGGTAGGCACTGATGAAATCCAGTTGATGAACTTCCAATCCAAATTCTGCTGCAAGTCCTATTATAATTCGAATAGAACTTATCCTAGCCACTGGCGCAAATGTTTCGTGGAAGTCCACGTTCAGTTCTTGTGAGAAACCTTTAGCTACCAGCCTAGCTTTTCGACGTTCCACAGTGCCATCAGCCTTGAATTTAGTACGTAGGACCCACCTTGAACCTATAACTTTCCGATCTTTTGGACGGTCAACTAGTGTCCAAGTATGGTTTCTCATCAAGGCATGATACTCTGCCTTGCATGGCTTTTCTCCATTCATGCGTTTCTGGACCTGACATTGCTTCTTTTGCAGTACATGGATCTCCTGTTTCAGCTACACGAACATTCTTAATTAAAGAACATGAAGGAGGATCTTCATCTGGAGCATGATCCATTTCTTGGTTTTCTCTCTGCTGGTCTTGAATTTCCTGAACCTCTTGAATAGGAATCATATGTGGTTGTAGTCTTGGTCTACCTCTTTGTCCTGTAAGGATTTTCTTCGGACGTCCTCGTCCGATCTTCATTCTCGGTATTTCTTGTATTTCACCAGCGCTTGAGGTTTCAAAACCTTGACGTTCATTAATTTCTTCATTATTTTGATTTATGAGTGTGAGTTCATACCGATTTTGGTTATTTTCTTCTTCTTCGTCAACAGAATTTACGTTTCTGTCCCGACATTGCGAATTTTCTTCAATGATGACCTCTCTGATGTTTTGCTTTTCAAAGTTCTTGACGAATCTAACATCCCGACTCCGACGAATTTTGCTTGATTTCGGATCCCATAATCTATAGGCTTTCGTTTCAGTTGAATAGCCAACAAAAATGCACTCGATAGTCTTTTCACTAAATTTTCCTTTGGACGTTTTCCCTTCAGTTGATTTGTCCAACATGTACGCTTTGGTGCCGAAAATTTGGAAATGGATTGCCGTCGGTATTTTTGCTTTCCAAATTTCGTGAGGAGTTTTACCTTCCAAGCTTCTTGTAGGGCATCTGTTACGGATGTAGGCTGCAGTCAAAATTGCTTCTGCCCAAAATTTCGATGGGAGGCCAGACTGAATTAACATACATCTCGCCATTTCAACGAGAGTTCTATTCCAACGTTCCGCGACACCATTTTGTTGTGGAGTGTACTCTATTGAATTCATGGTGTATTCCTTCCTTTTTCAGGTAACCCTTAAATTCGTTGCTTCTGTACTCTCCTCCATTGTCTGATCTGACAATCTTGATATTCTCCCCAGTTTGTTTCTCAGCTTTGGCTTTAAATTCCAAAAATTTTTCGAATAAGTCACTCTTCTTTTTCAGAAAATAAACTTCGCACCATCTTGATTTGTCATCAATAAAGGTTGCAAAATACCTAGATCCAGCAAGTGATTCCACTTTCATTGGGCCGCAAAGGTCTGTGTGAACTAATTCTAGAACTTCTTTAGATCGAGAGGTTGATCTTGAAAATGGAGTTTGAGTCTGTTTCCTTTATACAGACTTCGCAAATTGGTAATTTTTCACCTTCTTTTGCTGTAATTCCATATATTCTGCGGTTGCGAATTAGATCCCTTAAATCTTTTTCATTCAAATGGCCAAACTTTTCATGCCATTCCTGGAGATTTGATGCGTTAATTTGTGAGATATTAGCCTTTTCAACCTTTTCGTTCACAAAATACAAGTCTTCTTTTCGTTCAGCAATAAGAACTTTGTCTCCAGTTCTTGGATCCACGACTACAGCATTTTCTTTCTGAAATAAAACATTGAACCCATTGTCAGTGTTAAAAAGTAATGAATATATACTTTTAACGAATGAGTCCGGATAGAGGTGTGGGAGCTTTATAGGGGAAGTGAGTCGGACACAAATGGTTTTCTTTTCGTCGGTCTTAAAGACCGACCTTTTATTATAAAATAGACAAATAAAGAAACAAAGAAAAACCAACGAACAATTGTAATTAAAATAAAAAGTAACGAGACTGTCCAAAGAATTATATTAATGTGGCCTCGTGTCTGGCTCGCTCGGTCGCCGAACTCCCAAGATTGAGGCAGGCCAGGATTCTAAGAACAGAAAAACACGACTATGTGTTAGACACACGTACACGTTATACGTATCTTCGTCGCGCTCAGTTTGCTCGCGCCCTTGGTTCGGGATTCGAACGTATCGGAGCGGAGAAATGTAAACTTTCGTAAATTACGAAATATAAGTGGATCTGTATTTTGGCTAGGAAAAGAATTAAACTTCTTTTCCTCGCCGATTCAGTGGTCGATTGCCCAGTGGACGGGGATGCAAGAGGAGGTTGTAAGGCTCCTAATGCACTGTTCCCGTGAATATGCACACTGAGTCTGTGCGTCGAGTCGCACTGCAGTGCACTGCACGACCGTCAATCTGCGGCTTCTCTTAACACGTTCCAACAGATGACTTATTTGGCCGAGAGTTACACTGCGAAGCCCGACAACACGTTGTTCACTGCACGAATACACTACTCGACGTGATACGTTGCAGTATTTTGAACTACGCGGGGGCCTGACCCACGACTCCGTTACTTCTCCGCACTGGTGCTCCTCTAAACGTTACACCGGCGGGATCTGTAGAAGTAAGGAGGCGAAGACCGAAAATCACACGTCCAAAATGGACGTGGACTTGACTCCAGTGAGCCCACCAGGAGGTACACCACGTAGGTGCCTCCCTTTTGGTGTCTCCTAAGCCGAAGGGCAATCGCACAGAAGTATGGGCGGTATCGCCGACTTCTGTATGATTCAACGTGTATACGTTGGAATCGACCTTTAAATTCCGCACAGGAGGGTCGAACACCCTATTGGTGTATTCTCGAGCCCTCCAAAATATGCAGTAAATTTAATTAACTAAACTCGATCGAGATTTACTCGAACGAGAAGCAGGTGAACTTGCACGAATCGAGATGCGAATCGTGTTATCCAAGCAAGGTGGGAATAAATTTCCGACCTTTCGAGCAAGGCTCGCTACACCCTTATATACAGCAGTCTTTATGGCTTTCTCGCAAGAGGATTTTTCCTCTTCGATCGCGATTAACTTCTGATCGAAATATGATCGGGAGCCGATGCGTCTCGGTCAGAAGTCGCCGTAAGAATGATCCGGATTGACAGCCGAAGACGTCGCCGCGGTACTCTTACTGTTCGTTCCGTGGCGCTGTCTGATTTTCGGCCGTCTCTCCTTGTCACATTATTGGCGCACTACTTCTCACGGTACTGACGTCACTAACACCGTTAGCACACTCGAATCGAAAGGTAATGAGCCGTTACCGATGCCAGAAAAACTAATAATACACACGTTTTTCAATCACCGTTCGCTATACAAATCCAATTAGAGATAATCTCTTGGTTATTGTACGTTAACAGGATTAACGGTAATTGCGGCCGAGGCTAATCGCTCGGCATTATGCAATCTTTAAACATACCGCCCCCCTTGCACGGTCCGTGCAATGAACTAGGGAGCGATTCTACCGAATGGCCGCGACCCGAGTGAGAGTAGGCGCATGCAAATTTAAAAAAAATGCAATCTACTTACATTTATTGGAAGGTCCAGCGGAATTGTTTCCTGCAGCCTCTGCAGGGAAGCGAGGATGGCCTGGATGGCTGCCTTTGGCAGGGCATCGTTCTGCGACGCCCTGTTCGGGTTTCCAGGCCTTTTCCGCCGCCGTTCAGAATCAACCGTTCTCACCTTCCAAAATCCATGTCCTTTCGAACTTGAACGGTTTTGTTTAGATCACCTCTTCGGCTTCGGGAACCGTTGCCGAAGGTGACTCAAACGAAAACTCAGCCACAGGCAGTTTACACAATCGCGTAATTGGTCGTGTATATGTGGATTTGGCTGTACGTACTTTCACTACACGTACATGCCCATCCTTTCCCGGAAATACTTCCTCTATTCTTCCCATTTCCCACTGATTTGGGGGGAGGAGAGGATTCTGTACCAGAACAAGATCGTTCTTTGTTAGGCGTGTATTTTCCGTCTGCCATTTGTAGCGGTTCTGGAGATGCGTGAGATAATCTCTCGTCCAGTGTCTCCAGAGCTGCTCGTGGAATTTTTGCATTGCTCTCCATCGTGTAAGATGCGAAATATTTGCATTTTCCACGGTTTGCATTGGGGGTGCCAACGTAGGCCCTCCGATTAGGAAGTGGGCCGGTGTGAGAGGCGCGTAATCATCTGGGCTGTCACTCAGAGCGGCAATCGGTCGCGAGTTTAAACTGGCTTCGATTTTACAGAGTAACGTCTGTAATTCTTCGCTCGTGGGAGTGAATTCTCCTATGATGCGCTTCAAATGATGCTTCACTGATTTGACACCAGTTTCCTGCATCCCACCGAAGTGGGGGCACTGGTGGATTAAATTTCCACCGAATGCCCTTCTGGCCACATTCGTTTCGCATTTCCGGCGTTTTACACACCATATTGAAATGTTTTCTTAATTCACGATCTGCACCGACGAAATTTGTCCCGTTGTCACTGCGTATGCAGGACGGGATTCCTCGTCGGGCAATGAATCGCTCTAATGCAGCCAAAAATGCACTCGTCGTGTAATCGTGGACGAGTTCAATGTGTATAGCCCTTGTAGCGAAGCAGACAAAACCGCTATGTACGCTTTATGAGCTGTTGTTCCTCGGCCCGCGGAGTCGCGGACTTTGTACGGTCCCGCATAATCAACTCCGCAGTTTAGAAAAGCCCGGGCTGGACGACTTCGTTCCAAGGTCAAATCCTGCATGATCTGCGTGGAGGTTTGTGCCTTCCATCTCACGCATTTCATGCATTGATGAATGACCTTTCGAGCCGTGGTTCTGCAACCGAGGATCCAAAATTGCTGTTTTACCATGGATATCGTCAGCTGCAAGCCCCCATGCAACGTATTTACGTGGCACTGCCGGATTATCATGGTGGACACATGATGTTTTGGCAAAATTATGGGGTGCTTCGCTTCCCATGCCAGCGTCGCATTCTCCAATCGTCCACCTACCCTTAAGACGTCGTGGGCGTCTAGGAACGGGTTCAGACGTTTTAATGGAGATTTCGCGAATTTCCTGCGCTTTTTAAGCACTGGTACTCGCCCGCAAAGTGCGTTCGCTGTATGTAGCGGACGATTCTTTCCTTGGCGAGCTGCAATTCTGAAGCTTCGACAATGTTTGCATCGAACGACCTTCGCTCACCTTGCATCGGTCTTCGTAATCGGAGACAATATGCAGTTACGCGAAGTAGCTTACTCCAGGTTGAGAATCGAAACACGAATTCCCATTCTTTCTCTGGAGTTGCAACGTGGGCGTGCGGAATGCGCTTGCCCTCGCTCGTATCGATGGAATCAGGCGTTTTCGGCCAATTTTCTTTAGATTGTCTCAACCATGCTGGTCCAGAAATCCATAGCTTCGACTGAATGAGTTCCGCTGCTTCGACACCGCGCGAATTCAAATCCGCGGGATTGAAGCGGGTGGGAACGTGTCTCCATTCAGCCTTCGGAAGCAAGGTTTGATTTTTGATACTCGGTTGGCTATCACAACCTTCCAAGTCGAAGCATGTTTTTTCAACCAAGCAAGTGTAATAGTGGAATCTGACCAACAGATTATGCGGTCAATTTTTATAGAAAGTGACCGTCCCACGTGCACTATAAGCTCGGTAAGCAGTACAGCTCCATTCAATTCGAGAATCGGAATCGACTGCGTTTTTATAGGAGCCACCCTCGTTTTGCCATGATCAAGGTTGTGTAAACTTCCTCGGTCATGGTCGTTACGCGTAAATACGTAACGGCCGAGTACGCTCCGAGCGAAGCATCGCAGAATCCGTGTAATTCCACCGAAACTGTGTCTGCTCCGTAACGGATCCATCTGGGAAATTTTACTTTTCTAAACTGCTCCAATCCTCGCAAAACGTGTTCCACGTTTTTAACGTATTCGCGGAGACATGATCGTCCCACTGGATTTTTCCAGCCATTGGGATTGCATCAAAATCTTCGCTCGAATTACGACTGGTGATAACCAGCCGAGCGGATCGTAAAGTTTGGCTATTTCGGAAAACAAAGTTCGTTTTAGTAATCGGACCTGCAGCCGGTTGAAACCGTTGCAGGTTGAAATAGAAGTAATCACCCGATGGTATCCATCGCAATCCGAGCACCTTGAGTTCGGTGTCATCGAATAAGGTGAGATCGACAGCGTGGGAGTGAGAACTTTGTGGGATGTTTCGCAGTAATTTCTGTGAATTGCCAGCCCACTTTCTCAATTTAAACCCGCCGCCCTGTAGGAGTTCGCAAACTTGAATACGAATTTTTTCCAATAGGGTCGTATCGGGTGCCCCCATAAATACGTCATCAACGTATATGTCTTTCTCGAGTATCGGAGCGGCGAGAGGAAATCTGTCACCGTCCCGTTTTTTCAGCTCGAGAAGAGTACGCATCGATAAATATGGTGCACACGCCGTTCCGTACGTAACGGTGTTTAATCTCGAAGGCTTGAAGTCCTTTCGGTTTCGGGCGTGCGCCATAAGATGCACTGAAATCGACGATCCTGCGGGCGACGAGAATTTGTCGGAACATTTTCTCGATATCGGCCACCAACACGTATTCGTACAGCCTCCATCTCGTCAAAACGGACGTGATGTCGTTCTGCAATTTCGGCCCTACGTGTAGGATGTCGTTTAGGGAGTTTCCACCGTACGGCTCGTCGCATTAAACACGACTCGCAGTTTGGTAGTTGCACTCTCCGTACGGATGACCGCTCGATGCGGAATGTAGAGTCTGGATTTTTCAGAGGGCTCGATACGAGTCATGTGTTCCAACGACTCATACTCCGTGAGAAATTCTTGATATTCTCGTACGAGGGTCTGATCCTTGTCCAATTTCCTTCTCAACCTTGTCAATGCGGAGAGGGCGATACGGAGTGAATCTCCCAATGCACCTTCCGGTTTCGGATGATTAAACGGCAATCGGACAATAAATCTTCCCGTTGCGTCCCGTGAGACAGTTTTTTGGAAATGAGCTTCGCACTCTTCCACTGCTTTTGTAAGCACCGAGGTCGAGGGAATTTCTTCAATTTCCCAGAACCGTCGAATCGCGTGATCCAGCGATTCGAATATGTTGCAATGCAACGTTCGCACGTGACCCTGGGCCTTGCTCGCTGCATCTATCGGTCCGGATAATATCCAGCCAAATGCAGTTTCTTGTGCAATAGGCCCTTCGGGAGATATTCGACGGAATCCCGACCGAATAACTTGAGCGTATAAATCTGCGCCGATCAAAACTTCAATGTTTTGGCCAGACGCGGGCTCGGGATCGGCGAGCTTCAGGTTTCGCAACGCGTCGTTATCGAGCGCGTTTACAGATGGCGAGGCATAACTCGTGATTTTTGTCACGACGTACGCTCTCGCCGAAACCACAGGAGTTACCCCGGAAGCCGTTCCCAAATTCAGCCCTACGCTGTACTTGATTTTGGGTCCGACCGCCCCCAACCCCGATCCCGTGGCTGAGGTTTTCTTCCTCGGGAGGTTGAGGTCATTCCTCAATTTCGCCGAGATGAAGGATGTTTCGGACCCTTGATCTAACAGCGCGCGCGTTAAACGCGACGCACCGTTTTCTCCGTACACTCGTACGATCGCGGTTACTAATAGCACCGGCCTCGGTACGTCTGTACTTGCCGTACAGTGTGACGTAGTGGCCCGTGACGTAGCTGCTTGCGCGTTCGAGGTATCGGTGCCGGCTTTCGCCTTAGCCGTACGGCGCTGTGGAGGGACGTTATCTCGCCGTTCCTCGCGCTTGCCGTTCGAATATTTCGATTTCGGCTTTTGGCTTTCCGCCTCTTTTTCGCGTTGTTCGAAATGCAACAGGATGTGATGCCTGCCACTGCATCTCGAACAACCTTGTTGGCTCCGGCAGCTTCTTACGTCGTGATCCAGGGCCAGACAGGCTATACATCCCTGACTGTCCTTTATGATCTGGTAACGTACCAGTGCGGAGAAACGCTTAAATGTGCCGCATTCCGAGAGTGCATGCGTTTGTCCGCAAATCGTGCACTTTCGCTGCGCAGGGGGAATCCACGACGGTGTTATGACTCCGTACTCGTGGCTTCTGTTCCTGTTTTGAGGCAATTTTGCGGTTATGTTCGTCAATTACGGACATAGCCCGCGCCTCCTGATCGAGGAATCTGAATATCTCCTCTATCATCGGATATTCCGTTGACATTTTGAGGGATCGTTCCCATTCCCCTTGCAACGCGGCATCAAATTGGCTCGCTACAATATGCGTGAGCAGCCAACTAAGCTGCTCTTCCGCTTTTCCTTTTTTAGCAAGGATAGCGAGTGCTTGCCGAAAGCCTATGGTAACCTGCTGAACACTCGACAGGTCGCCCTTTCGGATCTTTGTCAATCTCAGAATCCGATCAAGTAGCTTGATCAGTACCAAGCGTGGGAGACCGAATTCTGCTTTCAGGGTCGACCACGCTACTGAGAAATTTGAATCCGTTATCGCAAGAGATGCGATAGCGGCTGCGGCTCTCCCGGTTATACAGGTGTTTAGGTATTGTAACCTTTGCACATCCGTTAACGTGGGGTTGTTTATTACTCCGGCGGTAAATAGGTCCTCGAAATGTTCCCATTTCGAAGTATTGTTTGCTGGATTTCCGACATCACCGTCCTTGGACCTGTGGTGAGTCGGGTTATTTCCGCGGCCACATAGGCCTGGAACTCCAGAAACTCGTTTTCGGTTCCCCCATGAAATCCCGTTGGAACAACTCGTAATCGTGTCGTTTCCCAGGAGGGAGAAGCCTACACACGACCATATACTGATCGTTCATCTGTTGCCACAGAGTTTCAACGTAATCGAGCCTTTCTTCCAGAATTTTCTGGGTATATTTGGCTCGACCCATCTTTTGAGGTTGATGGATGCCCTATTTATCCGTTCCATCCCTCTGGTCAGGTTCTCGAGGTATGCCCCCAAGGTCAGACCAGTCGGGATCGTTCGTAACGGACATAGTTGTTGAAGGTTAAACGCTTCTAAACAACCGTACACGGAAGAAACTCACGTGTTATACGTCCAACACTTCCCTTTCTCCGATTACCTCAATATCCGGCTCGAAGGACCTTATGTTAAAAAGTAATGAATATATACTTTTAACGAATGAGTCCGGATAGAGGTGTGGGAGCTTTATAGGGGAAGTGAGTCGGACACAAATGGTTTTCTTTTCGTCTGTCTTAAATACCGACCTTTACTTATAAAATATACAAATAAAGAAACAAAGAAAACCAACGAACAATTGTAATTAAAATAAAAAGTAACGAGACTGTCCAAAGAATTATATTAATGTGGCCTCTCGTGTCTGGCCTGCTCGGTCGCCGAACTCACAAGATTGAGGCAGGCCAGGATTCCTAAGAACAGAAAAACACGACTATGTGTTAGACACACGTACACGTTATACGTATCTTCGTCGCGCTCGTTTGCTCGCGCTCCTTGGTTCGGGATTCGAACGTATCGGAGCGGAGAAATGTAAACTTTCGTAAATTACGAAATATAAGTGGACTGTATTTTGGCTAGGAAAAGAATTAAACTTCTTTTCCTCGCCGATTCAGTGGTCGATTGCCCAGTGGACGGGGATGCAAGAGGAGGTTGTAAGGCTCCTAATGCACTGTTCCCGTGAATATGCACACTGAGTCTGTGCGTCGAGTCGCACTGCAGTGCACTGCACGACCGTCAATCTGCGGCTTCTCTTAACACGTTCCAACAGATGACTTATTTGGCCGAGAGTTACACTGCGAAGCCCGACAACACGTTGTTCACTGCACGAATACACTACTCGACGTGATACGTTGCAGCATTTTGAACTACGCGGGGCCTGACCCACGACTCGTTACTTCTCCGCACTGGTGCTCCTCTAAACGTTACACCGGCGGGATCTGTAGAAGTAAGGAGGCGAAGACCGAAAATCACACGTCCAAAATGGACGTGGACTTGACTCCAGTGAGCCCACCAGGAGGTACACCACGTAGGTGCCTCCCTTTTGGTGTCTCCTAAGCCGAAGGGCAATCGCACAGAAGTATGGGCGGTATCGCCGACTTCTGTATGATTCAACGTGTATACGTTGGAATCGACCTTTAAATTCCGCACAGGAGGGGTCGAACACCCTATTGGTGTATTCTCGAGCCCTCCAAAATATGCAGTAAATTTAAATTAATTAAACTCGATCGAGATTTACTCGAACGAGAAGCAGGTGAACTTGCACGAATCGAGATGCGAATCGTGTTATCCAAGCAAGGTGGGAATAAATTTCCGACCTTTTCGAGCAAGGCTCGCTACACCCTTATATACAGCAGTCTTTATGGCTTTCTCGCAAGAGGATTTTTCCTCTTCGATCGCGATTAACTTCTGATCGAAATATGATCGGGAGCCGATGCGTCTCGGTCAGAAGTCGCCGTAAGAATGATCCGGATTGACAGCCGAAGACGTCGCCGCGGTACTTTACTGTTCGTTCCGTGGCGCTGTCTGATTTTCGGCCGTCTCTCCTTGTCACATTATTGGCGCACTACTCTCTCACGGTACTGACGTCACTAACACCGTTAGCACACTCGAATCGAAAGGTAATGAGCCGTTACCGATGCCAGAAAAACTAATAATACACACGTTTTTCAATCACCGTTCGCTATACAAATCCAATTAGAGATAATCTCTTGGTTATTGTACGTTAACAGGATTAACGGTAATTGCGGCCGAGGCTAATCGCTCGGCATTATGCAATCTTTAAACAGTCAGTAATTTTAGCAACTGATAATAAATTAGAACGCAGATCTGGGACGAACAATGTTCTCTGAAGATTTGTCGAAAGCTCTTCACTTATTTTCATCTTTACTGATCCAATTCCCCCTATTATAGTAGATTCAGAGCTTGCTAAATGTAATTTGTGTGTGTCGGTCTTTCCAACATTTTCAAATTTTCCTTTGTAGGGGCACATGTGTGATGATGCACCAGAATCCAAACACCATATGTTCTTAATGTCAGCTTCAGCTCTCATAGTTACCTCATTGTGCAAAGCTCTTTCAATTTTTCATAGTTTTTTCAGCTCTTTTTGACATTTCCTTTCCTTCTGGTTTCTTACTATTTTGGTAATACTGTGTCCTGCAATCTTTTGCCATGTGTCCAACCTTTCTACATTTATGACACCTAAATTTAAATCTTTGTTCATTTCCTTTGTCAAAAGATTTATACTCATGACTCTTGTGTCCAAAGTGTCGTAAAGGTTTTGACGCCACCATAGCATCACATGTTCCATCCTTGTCTCGTTTCCTTACCAAGTATTCATCTAATAATTTTATCTTTACTTCTTCAGGTGATGCTAAATCTTGTCGAGATTTAATAGCTATTCTTAGGGAATCGTAAGATTTTGGAACACTTTTTAATAATAGAACTGTAATCATTTCTTCTGGAATTTTTATTTCCATGGCTTCCAGTTTGTTCACTGTTTCGAAAAAATTTGCAACATGGTCTCTCATATCTTCAGATTCTTCCATCTTATGATGAACCAGTTCTTCCAACAGCATAGTTTTTCGCGTTGGCCCTTCTGATTCATAAATTGCCTTCAACTTTGCCAGACCTCATTAGACGTATTGCACCCATGAATATGTTTCAATTCTTCTGCGCTTATTGCAAGAATGATATCGGACATTGCCTTTTCATCAGCAACTTCCCATGCTGTAATTGCAACTGCATTTTCTGCGGTTGGGGCTGGTTTCATTCTTGTTCCGCTGACGTATCCCCATGCGTCACTTTTTATAAGAAGCGCTTTCATATGAATCTTCCAGGTACCATAATTCTCCTTTTGGAGAGGAGGAATTTTAATCGCCGTTATGCTCATTTTCTTTTTGTGTTAATACAACAAGATTGTTGCGTTTACTGCTTCGCGTGAATTCGACTCTGACCACGTGCGTGTACTAGGTTAGGTTTCACGCACCAGCACGCTATAACACAAAAAACGACTTGCACTTCACTACACGTGTACTTCACACTTTTTAACGTAGTTTATAATGTCCCTGGGCCCATAACCTGTGGGAATTTGGGGATGCAAATGAACAAAACTTGGCTTCCTCTGACGTAAAACACATTTTATTAGCACGAGGCTCTGTTACAGACAGAAGACGCACGGTTGTGCCTAAAGGTAAGTCAGAATAACTCTAGGTGGCGCAGAAACAGATGGCGCTTTATTTCTAACACAGGAGTCAATTACTATCATTTTTTATCATTAGACATACCCTCAAAATCCTATCCACTTTCGCGAAAAAAATTTGAGAATGTGTCAAATGTTTCGACGGGAGAAAAAATTTCGAATCGTTCTGAAAATATTATTTTCAGTTCCGAGGGTCGATTACAATAATTTTGGTGAATAGACATACCTCGAAATTCTGGCGCATTTTCTAGAAAAAATTCGAGAAGATGCTGAAATTTTTCGAGAAAATTAAAAATTTCGAATCGTTCTGAAAAAATTATTTCCAATTCCTGAGGGTCGATTACAATAATTTTTGTGAATAGACATACCTCGAAATCCTGCGCATTTTCTAGAAAAAAATTCGAGCAGATGCTGAAATTTTTCGCGATAATTAAAAATTTCAAATCGTCGTGGAAAAATTATTTTTAGTTGCAGCAGTCAATTTCTAACATTATTTTTCATTAGACATACCCTCAAACTCCTATCCACTTTCGCGAAAAAAATTTGAGAATGTGTGAAATGTTTCTGACGGGAGAACAAAATTTAGAATCGTTCTGAAAATATTATTTTCAGTTCCGAGGGTCGATTTCAATAATTTGTGGTGAATAGACATACCCTCGAAATTCTGCGCATTTTCTAGAAAAAAATTCGAGAAGATGCTGAAATTTTTCGAGAAAATTAAAAAATTTCGAATCGTACTGAAAAAATTATTTTCAGGCCCGGGGGTCGATTACAATAATTTTTGGTGAATAGACATACCCTCGAAATCCTGCGCATTTTCTAGAAAAATTCGAGCACATGCTGAAATTTTTCGCGATAATTAAAAATTTCAAATCGTCGTGGAAAAATTATTTTTAGTTGCAGGAGTCAATTACTATCATTTTTTCATTAGACATACCCTCAAGCTCCTATCCACTTTCGCTAATAAAATTTTAGATTGTGTGATATGTTTCGACGGGAGAAAAAAATTTCGAATCGTTCTGAAAATATTATTTTCAGTTCCGAGGGTCGACTACAATAATTTTTGGTGAATAGACATACCCTCGAAATTCTGCGCATTTTCTGGAAGTAAGATCGAGAAGATGCTGAAATTTTTCGAGAAAATTAAAAAATTTCGAATCGTACTGAAAAAATTATTTCCAATTCCGAGGGTCGATTACAATAATTTTTGGTGAATAGACATACCCTCGAGATCCTGCGCATTTTCTAGAAAAAAATTCGAGCACATGCTGAAATTTTTCGCGATAATTAAAAAATTTCAAATCGTCGTGGAAAAATTATTTTTAGTTGCAGCAGTCAATTACTATCATTTTTTATCATTAGACATACCCTCAAAATCCTATCCACTTTCGCGAAAAAAATTTGAGAATGTGTGAAATGTTTCGACGGGAGAAAAAAATTCGAATCGTTCTGAAAATATTATTTTCAGTTCCGAGGGTCGATTTCAATAATTTTTGGTGAATAGATATACCTCGAAATTCTGCGCATTTTCTAGAAAAAATTCGAGAAGATGCTGAAATTTTCGAGAAAATTAAAAATTTCTGAATCGTTCTGAAAATTATTTCCAATTCCGAGGCTCGATTACAATAATTTTTGTGAATAGACATACCCTCGAAATCCTGCGCATTTTCTAGAAAAAAATTCGAGAGGATGCTGAAATTTTTCGAGAAAATTAAAAAACTTCGAATCGTTCTGAAAATTATTTCCAATTCCTGAGGGTCGATTACAATAATTTTTGGTGAATAGACATACCCTCGAGATCCTGCGCATTTTCTAGAAAAAAATTCGAGCAGATGCTGAAATTTTTCGCGATAATTAAAAACTTCAAATCGTCGTGGAAAAATTATTTTTAGTTGCAGGAGTCAATTACTATCATTTTTTTTCATTAGACATACCCTCAAAACCCTATCCACTTTCGCGAAAAAAATTTGAGAATGTGTCAAATGTTTCGACGGGAGAAAAAATTTCGAATCGTTCTGAAAATATTATTTTCAGTTCCGAGGGTCGATTACAATAATTTTTGGTGAATAGACATACCCTCGAAATTCTGTGCATTTTCTAGAAAAAAATTCGAGAAGATGCTGAAATTTTTCGAGAAAATTAAAAAATTTCGAATCGTTCTGAAAAAATTATTTCCAATTCCGAGGGTCGATTACAATAATTTTTGGTGAATAGACATACCCTCGAAATCCTGCGCATTTTCTAGAAAAGAATTCGAGCAGATGCTGAAATTTTTCGCGATAATTAAAAAATTTCAAATCGTCGTGGAAAAATTATTTTTAGTTGCAGGAGTCAATTACTATCATTTTTTTTCATTAGACATACCCTCAAAACCCTATCCACTTTCGCGAAAAAAATTTGAGAATGTGTGAAATGTTTCGACGGG
The DNA here is from genome assembly GCA_030068185.1 of Colletes collaris. Lineage (NCBI taxonomy): Eukaryota > Metazoa > Arthropoda > Insecta > Hymenoptera > Colletidae > Colletes > Colletes collaris. The sequence continues at coordinate 105,065 of JASGYR010000278.1, forward strand.
AGAACAAAATTTAGAATCGTTCTGAAAATATTATTTTCAGTTTCGAGGGTCGATTTCAATAATTTGTGGTGAATAGACATACCCTCGAAATTCTGCGCATTTTCTAGAAAAAAATTCGAGAAGATGCTGAAATTTTTCGAGAAAATTAAAAAATTTCTAATCGTACTGAAAATAATTTTCAGGCCCGGGGTCGATTACAATAATTTTTGGTGAATAGACATTCCCCCGAAATCCTGCGCATTTTATCGAAAAAATTCGAGCACATGCTGAAATTTTTCGCGATAATTAAAAATTTCAAATCGTCGTGGAAAATTATTTTTAAGTTGCAGGAGTCAATTACTAACATTTTTATTCAATAGACATACACTCAAAATCCTATCCACTTTCGCGAAAAAAATTTGAGAATGTGTGAAATGTTTCGACGGGAGAACAAAATTTAGAATCGTTCTGAAAATATTATTTTCAGTTTCGAGGGTCGATTTCAATAATTTGTGGTGAATAGACATACCCTCGAAATTCTGCGCATTTTCTAGAAAAAAATTCGAGAAGATGCTGAAATTTTTCGAGAAAATTAAAAAATTTCGAATCGTACTGAAAAAATTATTTTCAGGCCCGGGGGTCGATTACAATAATTTTTGGTGAATAGACATACCCCCGAAATCCTGCGCATTTTCTAGAAAAAAATTCGAGCACATGCTGAAATTTTTCGCGATAATTAAAAAATTTCAAATCGTCGTGGAAAAATTATTTTTAGTTGCAGGAGTCAATTACTATCATTTTTTTTCATTAGACATACCTCAAAATCCTATCCACTTTCGCGAAAAAATTTGTGAATGTGAAATGTTTCGACGGGAGACAAAAATTTCGAATCGTTCTGAAAATATTATTTTCAGTTCCGAGGGTCGACTACAATAATTTTTGGTGAATAGACATACCCTCGAAATTCTGCGCATTTTCTGGAAAAAAATTCGAGAAGATGCTGAAATTTTTCGAGAAAATTAAAAAATTTCGAATCGTACTGAAAAAATTATTTCCAATTCCGAGGGTCGATTACAATAATTTTTTGTGAATATACATAACCACGAAATACAGCGCATTTTATAGAAAAAAATTAGAGCAGATGCTGAAATTTTTAGCGATAATTAAAAAATTTAAAATAGTCGTGGAAAAATTATTTTTAGTTGCAGGAGTCAATTACTATCATTTTTATCATTAGACATACCTCAAAATCCTATCCACTTTCGCGAAAAAATTTGAGAATGTGTGAAATGTTTCGACGGGAGAAAAAATTTGAATCGTTCTGAAAATATTATTTTCAGTTCCTGAGGGTCGATTTCAATAATTTTGGTGAATAGATATACCCTCGAAATTCTGCGCATTTTCTAGAAAAAAATTCGAGAAGATGCTGAAATTTTTCGAGAAAATTAAAAATTTCGAATCGTTCTGAAAAAATTATTTCCAATTCCGAGGGTCGATTACAATAATTTTTTGTGAATAGACATACTCGAAATCCTGCGCATTTTCTAGAAAAAAATTGAGAGAATGCTGAAATTTTTCGAGAAAATTAAAAAACTTCGAATCGTTCTGAAAAAATTATTTCCAATTCTGAGGGTCGATTACAATAATTTTTGGTGAATAGACATACCCTCGAGATCCTGCGCATTTTCTAGAAAAAAATTCGAGCAGATGCTGAAATTTTTCGCGATAATTAAAAAACTTCAAATCGTCGTGGAAAAATTATTTTTAGTTGCAGGAGTCAATTACTATCATTTTTTTTCATTAGACATACCCTCAAAATCTGTTGAGGCTTATATGCAGTGGATAGGTGGATATGAAAGAATGAAACCACACTGTATTATTTGTAACGTATTGTATTTGGTATGCCGCGACTGATTCGCACGAGGACAATATTTGAACTGATACATGTAAAACACAAAACACGGTAGCTCAGAGACAAAAGAAGCGCTGATTCTCGAGTTCGCTCGTGTTCGCTCGTGTTCGCTCGTGTTTGCTCGCGTTCGCATGTTTTGCCATACATACACTTGTTTTAACACTTCAAAACGTGAACGTAAATACATAACATCCTTTACTGCTATCGAATAACACGGTCATTCACTTACGATATTTAACACTTACAGACCTTTAAGAATGAAATACATCGGTTATGACTCGGCCCAGAAAGACCTTTTGTCAACACATCCGCAATCAAATCTTTAGACGCTTTATGGAGAATTCGCACGCTACCGTCCTTTAACTTTTCTCGCACAAAGTGGTGTCTTATATCAATATGCTTGGATCTACCGTGGAAAATCGGATTTTTAGCTAATCCCTATTGCACTTAGGTTATCGTTAAACAAAGGAATATATTTTTTGTTTCGAGTACCCAACGGAGCTTTTAGAAAATTCCGAAGATGAATGGCTTCTTTTGTCAGCTTCCGCCAGAGCCATATACTCGGCCTCCATCGTAGAGAGCGCGACCAGGTGCGCTGCTTGCGTGACTCCCAACTCACAGGTCCGCCGTTCATTACAAAAATGAATCCGGTATAAGATCTTCGATCTTGTACGTTCGCTGCCCAATCGGAGTCTGAGTAGCCTCGCAAAACGCCATCGTCCTTTCGGAAACATATACCTAAATCGGTAGTACCTTTAAGATAACGGAGTACTCGCTTCGCCGCAATACAGTGTTCGCGACCATAGCATGAGTGGAATTGACTATGCGCTCGCTGCGTGAGCTATGTCAGGACGCGTGGCTATCGCCAAATACATGAGGGATCCTACAAGTTCCCTATAAGGAAAATCCTTAGCCTCATCGCTCACCTTTTCTGGCTTCGTAAGTTTTCGGGAAGGATCCATCGGAGAGGAAACAGGGTTCGAATTTCGCATTCCAAACCTTTCTAATAGTCTTTTAATGTAACCGGTCTTGGGCATTTCTATTTCGCCATTTCGATGTTGAAATTCGATTCCTAGACAATGATCAATTTTCCCGGAATCTGTCATTTCGAATCTCTGCATCAAGATTTTCTTTACACGCTCTAGCCATGTACTATTCCTAGCAGCAAGCACTATGTCGTCTACATAAACGGCTAGAATCGCAAATTGCTCCCCCTTTCGAAGAATATATACGCACGGATCGGCATGTAGGGGGGTAAAGCCAATACTTCGCAGTTCTGTGTCTAGACGAATATTCCACTGCCTACCTGCTTGCTTTAAGCCATATAAGGCTTTCTTAATTTTACATACTTTGTCACCGTTCGAAATTTTACTTAACATCTTTTGTGCTCTCTCTTTACATTCATTCGATTCGAATGATATAATTTCTCGGAGTGACTCGAGAAGGACATCTGGCAATTCCATAAAAATATCTTTATCAACTTCTCCATTTAAATACGCCGTAGACACGTCCAATTGGTGAACTGTCATATCAAATTCGACAGCCAGTGCCATTATCATTCGAATCGAACTTAGTCTTGTTACCGGAGCGTGAGTTTCTTCGAAATCTAAACCCGGACGCTGTGAAAAACCACGCGCGACTAACCGCGCTTTCTACGATTTACTTGCCCGTTAGCACTAATTTTATCGCAAAGAACCATACGGCAACCAATGACTTCGCGATCGCGAGGGCGATCAACTATTTTCCAAACGTCATTTTTTAACATCGCCATTATTTCCTTTCGAATCGCCGTACGCCACTCTGTCACGTTCGGTCCGGAGAGTGCATCTCGCAAAGGTATCTCAGCAATGCTCTGCGGACTCTGGAAGATTTGACGGCACGATAGTATCGTTTTCAACTACGTCGTCATCCCCTTCCTCAACTTGTACAGTATCTTCGATTTCCATTGTGCTACGCAATTTTCTCGGCCTACCGCGGCTCCCTGTCCGTAGAATCTGAGGCCTCCCCGGCTTATTTTTTACTTTCCGAGGAGTCTCGTCTCTCAAATTATCTTTACGACGAGATTATCTGTATCTATGCATCCAGGTGACGATTCTCCGCTTGTACGTATTGTTATACTATCGGGTTTTCGCGGGGATCAACAAGAACTTCAATGATGCTTTCATCATAATCAATTATTTGACAGTCGCGATTTGTTTGTTCTAGCTTCGAATCGACTGCATCATTTTGTACATTTATTTCCGAAAAATTATTTTTCTTCTTCTTTAATGTTTCGTTAACGGGTTTAATGTCTCGAGAAATATCTACGCGATTTTTCTCTGGAATCCATACTCTAAATCCCTTCGCCTCTTCTGAATAACCGAGGAAAATTCCTTCTCCCGCACGCGAATCGAATTTCAGTTTTTGTGGGTTCCGACTTAACGTGATAACCTTGGAACCGAACACTTTAAAATGTGAAACGTCAGGTATTTTACCCGTCCAACAATGATAAGCGGTATCACCATTAAGGGCTCGCGAGGGGCATCTATTACGCGTATAATTTGCCGTAGAGATCGCCTCGGCCCAAAAACGTTACGGAAGTCCAGCTTGAAGAAGTAAACATCGCGCTGTCTCAACGAGGGTCCCATTTTTCCGATCAGCGACCCCCTTTAGCTGAGGTGTATACGTCACCGTCAGCCGCCTTTTGGATTCCGCACGAATCTAAGTATTTATTAAATTCGTCGTTTACGAATTCTCGCCCGTTATCCGACTGTAAATGTTTGATTCGCATCCCCGTGTGATTCTCTCTGCTTGATTTTTAAATTTCTTAAAAGCAGATAACGCTTCGCTTTTCTGTCGCAGAAAATATACTTCGCACCAACGTGTACAATCATCAATAAAAATGATAAAGTATCTCGCGCCGCCGATTGATTTTACATCCATCGGACCGCATACATCGGTATGTATTATTTCGAGCACATTGACTGCGCGATCAGACCTTTTCGGAAAAGGTAGTCTGGACATTTTGGAACACAAACATATTTCGCAGACCGGTAATTTTTCGCTTTTTCCGAATGACACACCACGTACGCTTCCCGCCGCAATTAATTTTCCGCAGACTTTCCTCGTTAATATGACCGAGGCGCCTATGCCATAACTCTATACCGCCTAAAGATTCCGACTCAAAATCAGCTAGAAACGCTGTAGGGCGAATATAATATAAATTATCGCTTCGGTCGGCAGCAAAACTATTTCTCCGTTAGGCTTTAGCACTTCTGGCGTTATGTTTTGTAAACAAAACATCAAATCCGCTGTCGGTACATTGCGCGACGGACATGAGATTCGTGCGAAGGTCGGGAACAAATAATGTCTCGCGAAGTTTTAACATTGTCTTTTCGCCGGAATTTTTCGTGGATAAACAAACCGTACCTTGACCTTCCACTCGGGTTGACGCGTTGTTGGCTAGATTCAACGTACCACACGAAGACGGTCTCATTTCCTTGAAGGACTTCTCCTCGCTACTCATATGAGATGAACATCCACTGTCGAGACACCATTTCGCCCACTTCGGTTGTCCGTACGTCTTCTCGCCAATCTGAAGAGCAACTTGCTTGTCTGGTCCCTCATCGGTGGAAAAATTTCCTTCGACCATACCTGCAGTTGAATACTGCTTTCCGCGGAACCGCGTACGACACTCGCTGACTCGATGCCCGATTTTCTTGCAACGGTAACATCGTGTTTTCGGAGAATTTCTCGGATTATTCCGTTCTGTGTTATAACTGTCACCGTGTGTTGTGTCTCCTTGTGTTGTTTTGTTTTGTCGGTTTGACTTTCGAATCCACATCGCGCTACCGCATGGTTCGTCCCCTCTTGTTCGTTCGCGAGTCGCTCTCCTCAAGTATTTTTATTTTGAGGGCCTCGGGTGAAGGGTATTCGTCCCTCGTCTCTATAGCCACCCGAAAATTCTCAGAACTGAACTGGGCAAACTGTACAACAACAAAACAGCCAACATATCCGGGTTAACTTTTACCTCCATATCTTCCAGCTTATCCACGGCATCGAAGAAACTGTTAATATGTTGTCTTATGTCGTCGCCTTCCGCCATCTTTCGCAGTGTAAGTTGCTTTAGTAATATTGCTTTTCGCGCAGGTCCCTTTGACTGGTAAATTTCTTCCAGCTTTTTCCACATCTCATTCGATGTTCTGCAATTCTTTATTTGTTTGAGTTCAGACGGACTAATCGCTAAGATCAAATCCGATCTTGCCTTGGCATCTGCTTCGTCCCATCTTCGCGCCGCTGCAATCGTTTCCGCACTCTGAGACACATCTGGTCTCATTTTACTGCCATTTACGTACTTCCAATTGTCGTTTTTGATCAATAACGCTTGCACTTGTATCTTCCATGTATCATAATTGTCTTTTCTCAACGGTTCGATACGTATCGTATTCGAGGTAGCCATCTTGATTTCAACGACCGGCACACTACGCACTCTCCACGAAATATTTTTCGAATATTATTCCGTATCGTGGCACTTATTCAATCTTTTCCCAACGCAATTTAACATCCACCTGGGCCCATAACCTGTTGAGGCTTATATGCAGTGGATAGGTGGATATGAAAGAATGAAACCACACTGTATTATTTGTAACGTATTGTATTTGGTATGCCGCGACTGATTCGCACGAGGACGATATTTGAACTGATACATGTAAAACACAAAACACGGTAGCTCAGAGACAAAAGAAGCGCGTCTTCTCGAGTTCGCTCGTGTTCGCTCGTGTTCGCTCGTGTTCGCTCGTGTTTGCTCGCGTTCGCATGTTTTGCCATACATACACTTGTTTTAACAAAATCCTATCCACTTTCGCGAAAAAAATTTGAGAATGTGTGAAATGTTTCGACGGGAGAAAAAAATTTCGAATCGTTCTGAAAATATTATTTTCAGTTCCGAGGGTCGATTACAATAATTTTTGGTGAATAGACATACCCTCGAAATTCTGTGCATTTTCTAGAAAAAAATTCGAGAAGATGCTGAAATTTTTCGAGAAAATTAAAAAATTTCGAATCGTTCTGAAAAATTATTTCCAATTCCGAGGGTCGATTACAATAATTTTTGGTGAATAGACATACCCTCGAAATTCTGCGCATTTTCTAGAAAAAAATTCGAGAAAATGCTGAAATTTTTCGCGATAATTAAAAAACTTCAAATCGTCGTGGAAAAATTATTTTTAGTTGCAGGAGTCAATTACTATCATTTTTTTTCATTAGACATACCCTCAAAATCCTATCCACTTTCGCGAAAAAAATTTGAGAATGTGTGAAATGTTTCGACGGGAGAACAAAATTTCGAATCGTTCTGAAAATATTATTTTCAGTTTCGAGGGTCGATTTCAATAATTTGTGGTGAATAGACATACCCTCGAAATTCTGCGCATTTTCTAGAAAAAAATTCGAGAAAATGCTGAAATTTTTCGAGAAAATTAAAAAATTTCGAATCGTTCTGAAAATATTATTTTCAGTTCCGGGGGTCGATTACAATAATTTTTGGTGAATAGACATACCCCTGAAATCCTGCGCATTTTCTAGAAAAAAATTCGAGCACATGCTGAAATTTTTCGCGATAATTAAAAAATTTCAAATCGTCGTGGAAAAATTATTTTTAGTTGCAGGAGTCAATTACTATCATTTTTTTTCATTAGACATACCCTCAAAATCCTATCCACTTTCACGAAAAAAATTTGAGAATGTGTGAAATGTTTCGACGGGAGAAAAAAATTTCGAATCGTTCTGAAAATATTATTTTCAGTTCCGAGGGTCGATTACAATAATTTTTGGTGAATAGACATACCCTCGAAATTCTGCGCATTTTCTGGAAAAAAATTCGAGAAGATGCTGAAATTTTTCGAGAAAATTAAAAAATTTCGAATCGTTCTGAAAAAATTATTTCCATTTCCGAGGGTCGATTACAATAATTTTTGGTGAATAGACATACCCTCGAGATCCTGCGCATTTTCTAGAAAAAAATTCGAGCACATGCTGAAATTTTTCGCGATAATTAAAAAATTTCAAATCGTCGTGGAAAAATTATTTTTAGTTGCAGGAGTCAATTACTATCATTTTTTTTCATTGGACATACCCTCAAAATCCTATCCACTTTCGCGAAAAAATTTGAGAATTCGTGAAATGTTTCGACGGGAGAAAAAAATTTCGAATCGTTCTGAAAATATTATTTTCAGTTCCGAGGGTCGATTTCAATAATTTTTGGTGAATAGATATACCCTCGAAATTCTGCGCATTTTCTAGAAAAAATTCGAGAAGATGCCGAAATTTTTCGAGAAAATTAAAAATTTCGAATCGTTCTGAAAAAATTATTTCCAATTCCGAGGGTCGATTACAATAATTTTTTGTGAATAGACATACCCTCGAAATCCTGCGCATTTTCTAGAAAAAAATTCGAGAGGATGCTGAAATTTTTCGAGAAAATTAAAAAACTTCGAATCGTTCTGAAAAAATTATTTCCAATTCCGAGGGTCGATTACAATAATTTTTGGTGAATAGACATACCCTCGAAATCCTGCGCATTTTCTAGAAAAAAATTCGAGCAGATGCTGAAATTTTTCGCGATAATTAAAAAACTTCAAATCGTCGTGGAAAAATTATTTTTAGTTGCAGGAGTCAATTACTATCATTTTTTTTTCATTAGACATACCCTCAAAATCCTATCCACTTTCTCGAAAAAAATTTGAGAATGTGTGAAATGTTTCGACGGGAGAAAAAATTTCGAATCGTTCTGAAAATATTATTTTCAGTTCCGAGGGTCGATTACAATAATTTTTGGTGAATAGACATACACTCGAAATTCTGCGCATTTTTTGGAGAAAATTCGAGAAGATGCTGAAATTTTACGAGAAAATTAAAAATTTCAAATTGTTCCGGAAAAATTATTTTCGGTTGCAGTGGTCAGTTACAGTCATTTTTGGCGAATAGAGATACCCACGAAATCCCACGCACTTGTGATAGAAGAATTCAAGTAGGTACTGAAGTTTTTCGGCGAAATTAAAAACTTCAAATTCTTTCTAAAACAATTATTTTTGCTTGCAGGGTCAATTACAATCATTTTTGGTGAATAGAGATACCCTCGAAATCCTGCGCTTTTTCTAGAAAAAATTCGAGAAAATGCTGAAATTTTTCGAGAAAATACAAAAATTCAAATCCTTCCGGAAAAATTAATTTTAGTTGCAGGAGTCAATTACTATCATTTTTTATCATTAGACATACCCTCAAAATCCTATCCACTTTCGCGAAAAATTTGAGAATGTGTGAAATGTTTCGAAGGTAGAAAAAAATTTCGAATCGTTCTGAAAATATTATTTTCAGTTCCGAGGGTCGATTTCAATAATTTGTGGTGAATAGACATACCCTCGAAATTCTGCGCATTTTCTAGAAAAAAATTCGAGAAAATGCTGAAATTTTTAGAGAAAATTAAAAAATTTCGAATCGTTCTGAAAAAATTATTTTCAGTTCCGGGGGTCGATTACAATAATTTTTGGTGAATAGACATACCCTCGAAATCCTGCGCATTTTCTAGAAAAAAATTCGAGAAGATGCTGAAATTTTACGAGAAAATTAAAAAATTTCAAATTGTTCCGGAAAAATTATTTTCGGTTGCAGTGGTCAGTTACAGTCATTTTTGGCGAATAGAGATACCCACGAAATCCCACGCACTTGTGATAAAAGAATTCAAGTAGGTACTGAAGTTTTTCGGCGAAATTAAAAACTTCAAATCGTTCTAAAACAATTATTTTTGCTTGCAGGGGTTAATTACAATCATTTTTGGTGAATAGAGATACCTTCGAAATCCTGCGCATTTTCTAGAAAAAAATTCGAGAAAATGCTGAAATTTTTCGAGAAAATTAAAAAATTTCAAATCGTTCCGGAAAAATTATTTTTAGTTGCAGGAGTCAATTACTATCATTTTTTATCATTAGACATACCCTCAAAATCCTATCCACTTTCGCGAAACAAATTTGAGAATGTGTGAAATGTTTCGACGGGAGAAAAAAATTTCGAATCGTTCTGAAAATATTATTTTCAGTTCCGAGGGTCGATTTCAATAATTTTTGGGGAATAGATATACCCTCGAAATTCTGCGCATTTTCTAGAAAAAAATTCGAGAAGATGCCGAAACTTCGAGAAAATTAAAAAATTTCGAATCGTTCTGAAAAAATTATTTCCAATTCCGAGGGTCGATTACAATAATTTTTGGTGAATAGACATACCCTCGAAATTCTGCGCATTTTCTAGAAAAAAATTCGAGAAGATGCTGAAATTTTTCGAGAAAATTAAAAAACTTCGAATCGTTCTGAAAAAATTATTTCCAATTCCGAGGGTCGATTACAATAATTTTTGGTGAATAGACATACCCTCGAGATCCTGCGCATTTACTAGAAAAAAATTCGAGCAGATGCTGAAATTTTTCGCGATAATTAAAAAACTTCAAATCGTCGTGGAAAAATTATTTTTAGTTGCAGGAGTCAATTACTATCATTTTTTTTCTTTAGACATACTCTCAAAATCCTATCCACTTTCTCGAAAAAATTTGAGAATGTGTGAAATGTTTCGACGGGAGAAAAAAATTTCGAATCGTTCTGAAAATATTATTTTCAGTTCCGAGGGTCGATTACAATAATTATTGGCGAATAGACATACACTCGAAATTCTGCGCATTTTCTAGAAAAAAATTCGAGAAGATGCTGAAATTTTACGAGAAAATTAAAAAATTTCAAATTGTTCCGGAAAAATTATTTTCGGTTGCAGTGGTCAGTTACAGTCATTTTTGGCGAATAGAGATACCCACGAAATCCCACGCACTTGTGATAGAAGAATTCAAGTAGGTACTGAAGTTTTTCGGCGAAATTAAAAACTTCAAATCGTTCTAAAACAATTATTTTTGCTTGCAGGAGTCAATTACAATCATTTTTGGTGAATAGAGATACCCTCGAAATCCTGCGCATTTTCTAGAAAAAAATTCGAGAAAATGCTGAAATTTTTCGAGAAAATTAAAAAATTTCGAATCGTTCTGAAAAAATTATTTCCAATTCCGAGGGTCGATTACAATAATTTTTTGTGAATAGACATACCATCGAAATCCTGCGCATTTTCTAGAAAAAAATTCGAGTAGATGCTGAAATTTTTCGCGATAATTAACAAATTTCAAATCGTCGTGGAAAAATTATTTTTAGTTGCAGGAGTCAATTACTATCATTTTTTTCATTAGACATACCCACAAAATCCTATCCACTTTCGCGAAAAAAATTTGAGAATGTGTGAAATGTTTCGACGGGAGAAAAAAATTTCGAATCGTTCTGAAAATATTATTTTCAGTTCCGAGGGTCGATTTCAATAATTTGTGGTGAATAGACATACCCTCGAAATTCTGCGCATTTTCTAGAAAAAAATTCGAGAAAATGCTGAAATTTTTCGAGAAAATTATAAAACTTCAAATCGTCGTGGAAAAATTATTTTTAGTTGCAGGAGTCAATTACTATCATTTTTTTTCATTAGACATACCCTCAAAATCCTATCCACTTTCGCGAAAAAAATTTGAGAATGTGTGAAATGTTTCGACGGGAGAAACAAATTTCGAATAGTTCTGAAAATATTATTTTCAGTTCCGAGGGTCGATTACAATAATTTTTGGTGAATAGACATACCCTCGAAATTCTGCGCATTTTCTAGAAAAAAATTCGAGAAGATGCTGAAATTTTTCGAGAAGATTCATATATTGAGAATCGTGCTGAAAAATTATTTTCAGTTCCGGGGGTGATTACAATAATTTTTGGTGAATAGACATACCCTCGAAATCCTGCGCATTTTCTAGAAAAAAATTTGGGGAGATGCTGAAATTTTTCGAGAAAATTAAAAAACTGCGAATCGTACTGAAAAAATTATTTTCAGTTCTGGGGGTCGATTACAATAATTTTTGGTGAATAGACAAACCCTCGAAATCCTGCGCATTTTCTAGAAAAAAATTCGAGCAGATGCTGAAATTTTTCGCGATATTTAAAAAATTTCAAATCGTCGTGGAAAAATTATTTTTAGTTGCAGGAGTCAATTACTATCATTTTTTTTCATTAGACATACCCTCAAAATCCTATCTACTTTCGCGAAAAAAATTTGAGAATGTGTGAAATGTTTCGACGGGAGAAAAAAATTTCGAATCGTTCTGAAAATATTATTTTCAGTTCCGAGGGTCGATTTAAATAATTTGTGGTGAATAGACATACCCTCGAAATTCTGCGCATTTTCTAGAAAAAAATTCGAGAAAATGCTGAAATTTGTCGAGAAAATTATAAAACTTCAAATCGTCGTGGAAAAATTATTTTTAGTTGCAGGAGTCAATTACTATCATTTTTTTTCATTAGACATACCCTCAAAATCCTATCCACTTTCGCGAAAAAATTTGTGAATGTGTCAAATGTTTAGTCGGGAGATTACAATTTCGAATCGTTCTGAAAATATTATTTTCAGTTCCGAGGGTCGACTACAATAATTTTTGGTGAATAGACATACCCTCGAAATTCTGCGCATTTTCTAGAAAAAAATTCGAGAAGATGCTGAAATTTTTCGAGAAAATTAAAAAATTTCGAATCGTTCTGAAAAAATTATTTTCAGTTCCGGGGGTCGATTACAATAATTTTTGGTGAATAGACATACCCTCGAAATCCTGCGCATTTTCTAGAAAAAAATTCGAGCAGATGCTGAAATTTTTCGCGATAATTAAAAAATTTCAAATTGTTCCGGAAAAATTATTTTCGGTTGCAGTGGTCAGTTACAGTCATTTTTGGCTAATAGAGATACCCACTAAATCACCAGCACTTGAGAAAGAAGAATTCAATTAGGTACTGAAGTATTTAGTCGAAATAAAAAACTTCAAATCGTTCTAAAACAATTATTTTTGCTTGCAGGGGTCAATTACAATCATTTTTGGTGAATAGAGATACCCTCTAAATCCTGCGCATTTTCTAGAAAAAATTCGAGAAAATGCTGAAATTTTTCGAGAAAATTAAAAAATTTCAAATCGTTCCGGAAAAATTATTTTTAGTTGCAGGAGTCAATCACTATCATTTTTTATCATTAGACATACCCTCAAAATCCTATCCACTTTCGCGAAAAAAATTTGAGAATGTGTGAAATGTTTCGACGGGAGAAAAAAATTTCGAATCATTCTGAAAATATTATTTTCAGTTCCGAGGGTCGATTTCAATAATTTGTGGTGAATAGACATACCCTCGAAATTCTGCGCATTTTCTAGAAAAAAATTCGAGAAAATGCTGAAATTTTTCGAGAAAATTAAAAAATTTCGAATCGTTCTGAAAAAATTATTTCCAATTCCGAGGGTCGATTACAATAATTTTTTGTGAATAGACATACCATCGAAATCCTGCGCATTTTCTAGAAAAAAATTCGAGCAGATGCTGAAATTTTACGAGAAAATTAAAAAATTTCAAATTGTTCCGGAAAAATTATTTTCGGTTGCAGTGGTCAGTTACAGTCATTTTTGGCGAATAGAGATACCCACGAAATCCTGCGCATTTTCTAGAAAAAAATTCGAGAAGATGCTGAAATTTTTCGAGAAAATTAAAAAACTTCGAATCGTTCTGAAAAAATTATTTTCGGTTGCTGTGGTCAGTTACAGTCATTTTTGGCGAATAGAGATACCCACGAAATCCCACGCACTTGTGATAGAAGAATTCAAGTAGGTACTGAAGTTTTTCGGCGAAATTAAAAACTTCAAATCGTTCTAAAACAATTATTTTTGCTTGCTGGGGTCAATTACAATCATTTTTGGTGAATAGAGATACCCTCGAAATCCTGCGCATTTTCTAGAAAAAAATTCGAGAAAATGCTGAAATTTTTCGAGAAAATTAAAAAATTTCAAATCGTTCCGGAAAAATTATTTTTAGTTGCAGGAGTCAATCACTATCATTTCTTATCATTAGACATACCCTCAAAATCCTATCCACTTTCGCGAAAAAAATTTGAGAATGTGTGAAATGTTTCGACGGGAGAAAAAAATTTCGAATCGTTCTGAAAATATTATTTTCAGTTCCGAGGGTCGATTTCAATAATTTTTGGTGAATAGATATACCCTCGAAATTCTGCGCATTTTCTAGAAAAAAATTCGAGAAGATGCCGAAATTTTTCGAGAAAATTAAAAAATTTCGAATCGTTCTGAAAAAATTATTTCCAATTCCGAGGGTCGATTACAATAATTTTTTGTGAATAGACATACCCTCGAAATTCTGCGCATTTTCTAGAAAAAAATTCGAGAAGATGCTGAAATTTTTCGAGAAAATTAAAAAACTTCAAATCGTCGTGGAAAAATTATTTTTAGTTGCGGGGGTCGATTACAATAATTTTTGGTGAATAGACATACCCTCGAAATCCTGCGCATTTTCTAGAAAAAAATTCGAGAAGATGCTGAAATTTTTCGAGAAAATTAAAAAACTTCGAATCGTTCTGAAAATATTATTTTCAGTTCCGAGGGTCGATTACAATAATTTTTGGTGAATAGACATACCCTCGAAATCCTGCGCATTTTCTAGAAAAAAATTCGAGTAGATGCTGAAATTTTTCGCGATAATTAAAAAATTTCAAATCGTCGTGGAAAAATTATTTTTAGTTGCAGGAGTCAATTACTATCATTTTTTTTCATTAGACATACCCACAAAATCCTATCCACTTTCGCGAAAAAAATTTGAGAATGTGTGAAATGTTTCGACGGGAGAAAAAAATTTCGAATCGTTCTGAAAATATTATTTTCAGTTCCGAGGGTCGATTTCAATAATTTGTGGTGAATAGACATACCCTCGAAATCCTGCGCATTTTCTAGAAAAAAATTCGAGCAGATGCTGAAATTTTTCGCGATAATTAAAAAATTTCAAATCGTCGTGGAAAAATTATTTTTAGTTGCAGGAGTCAATTACTATCATGTTTTTTCATTAGACATACCCTCAAAATCCTATCCACTTTCGCGAAAAAAATTCGAGAAGTGCTGAAATTTTTCGAGAAAATTAAAAAATTTCGAATCGTACTGAAAAAATTATTTTCAGTTCCGGGCGTCGATTACAATAAATTTTGGTGAATAGACATACCCTCGAAATTCTGCGCATTTTCTAGAAAAAAATTCGAGAAGATGCTGAAATTTTTCGAGAAAATTAAAAAATTTCGAATCGTTCTGAAAAAATTATTTCCAATTCCGAGAGTCGATTACAATAATTTTTTGTGAATAGACATACCCTCGAAATCCTGCGCATTTTCTAGAAAAAATTCGAGCAAATGCTGAAATTTTTCGCGATAATTAAAAAATTTCAAATCGTCGTGGAAAAATTATTTTTAGTTGCAGGAGTCAATTACTATCATTTTTTTTGATTAGACATACCCTCAAAATCCTATCCACTTTCGCGAAAAAAATTTGAGAATGTGTGAAATGTTTCGACGGGAGAAAAAAATTTCGAATCGTTCTGAAAATATTATTTTCAGTTCCGAGGGTCGATTTCAATAATTTGTGGTGAATAGACATACCCTCGAAATTCTGCGCATTTTCTAGAAAAAAATTCGAGAAAATGCTGAAATTTTTCGAGAATATTATAAAACTTCAAATCGTCGTGGAAAAATTATTTTTATTTGCAGGAGTCAATTACTATCATTTTTTTTCATTAGACATACCCTCAAAATCCTATCCACTTTCGCGAAAAAATTTGAGAATGTGTGAAATGTTTCGACGGGAGAAACAAATTTCGAATCGTTCTGAAAATATTATTTTCAGTTCCGAGGGTCGATTACAATAATTTTTGGTGAATAGACATACCCTCGAAATTCCGCGCATTTTCTAGAAAAAAATTCGAGAAGATGCTGAAATTTTTCGAGAAAATTAAAAAATTTCGAATCGTTCTGAAAAAATTATTTCCAATTCCGAGGGTCGATTACAATAATTTTTGGTGAATAGACATACCCTCGAGATCCTGCGCATTTTCTAGAAAAAAATTCGAGCAGATGCTGAAATTTTTCGCGATAATTAAAAAACTTCAAATCGTCGTGGAAAAATTATTTTTAGTTACAGGAGTCAATAACTATCATTTTTTTTCTTTAGACATACACTCAAAATCCTATCCACTTTCTCGAAAAAAATTTGAGAATGTGTGAAATGTTTCGACGGGAGAAGAAAATTTCTAATCGTTCTGAAAATATTATTTTCAGTTCCGAGGGTCGATTACAATAATTTTTGGTGAATAGACATACACTCGAAATTCTGCGCATTTTCTAGAAAAATTCGAGAAGATGCTGAAATTTTACGAGAAAATTAAAAAATTTCAAATTGTTCCGGAAAAATTATTTTCGGTTGCAGTGGTCAGTTACAGTCATTTTTGGCGAATAGAGATACCCACGAAATCCTACGCACTTGTGATAGAAGAATTCAAGTAGGTACTGAAGTTTTTCGGCGAAATTAAAAACTTCAAATCGTTCTAAAACAATTATTTTTGCTTGCAGGGGTCAATTACAATCATTTTTGGTGAATAGAGATACCCTCGAAATCCTGCGCATTTTCTAGATAAAAATTCGAGAAAATGCTGAAATTTTTCGAGAAAATTAAAACATTTCGAATCGTTCTGAAAAAATTATTTCCAATTCCGAGGGTCGATTACAATAATTTTTGGTGAATAGACATACCTCCGAAATCCTGCGCATTTTCTAGAAAAAATTCGAGCAGATGCTGAAATTTTCGCGATAATTTAAAAATTTCAAATCGTCGTGGAAAAATTATTTTTAGTTGCAGGAGTCAATTACTATCATGTTTTTAATTAGACATACCCTCAAAATCCTATCCACTTTCGCGAAAAAATTTGAGAATGTGTGAAATGTTTCGACGGGAGAAAAATTTCGAATCGTTCTGAAAATATTATTTTCAGTTCCGAGGGTCGATTACAATAATTTTTGGTGAATAGACGTACCCTCGAAATTCTGCGCATTTTCTAGAAAAAAATTCGAGCAGATGCTGAAATTTTTCGCGATAATTAAAAAATTTCAAATCGTCGTGGAAAAATTATTTTTGTTGCAGGAGTCAATTACTATCATTTTTTTTCATTAGACATACCCTCAAAATCCTATCCACTTTCGCGAAAAAAATTTGAGAATGTGTGAAATGTTTCGACGGGAGAAACAACTTCGAATCGTTCTGAAAATATTATTTTCAGTTCCGAGGGTCGATTACAATAATTTGTGGTGAATAGACATACCCTCGAAATTCTGCGCATTTTCTAGAAAAAAATTCGAGAAAATGCTGAAATTTTTCGAGAAAATTATAAAACTTCAAATCGTCGTGGAAAAATTATTTTTAGTTGCAGGAGTCAATTACTATCATTTTTTTTCATTAGACATACCCTCAAAATCCTATCCACTTTCGCGAAAAAATTTGAGAATGTGTGAAATGTTTCGACGGGAGAAACAAATTTCGAATCGTTCTGAAAATATTATTTTCAGTTCCGAGGGTCGATTACAATAAATTTGGTGAATAGACATACCCTCGAAATTCCGCGCATTTTCTAGAAAAAAATTCGAGAAGATGCTGAAATTTTTCGAGAAAATTAAAAATTTCGAATCGTTCTGAAAAAATTATTTCCAATTCCGAGGGTCGATTACAATAATTTTTGGTGAATAGACATACCCTCGAGATCCTGCGCATTTTCTAGAAAATAATTCGAGCAGATGCTGAAATTTTTCGCGATAATTAAAAAACTTCAAATCGTCGTGGAAAAATTATTTTTAGTTACTGGAGTCAATAACTATCATTTTTTTTCTTTAGACATACACTCAAAATCCTATCCACTTTCTCGAAAAAAATTTGAGAATGTGTGAAATGTTTCGACGGGAGAAGAAAATTTCTAATCGTTCTGAAAATATTATTTTCAGTTCCGAGGGTCGATTACAATAATTTTTGGTGAATAGACATACACTCGAAATTCTGCGCATTTTCTAGAAAAAAATTCGAGAAGATGCTGAAATTTTACGAGAAAATTAAAAAATTTCAAATTGTTCCGGAAAAATTATTTTCGGTTGCAGTGGTCAGTTACAGTCATTTTTGGCGAATAGAGATACCCACGAAATCCCACGCACTTGTGATAGAAGAATTCAAGTAGGTACTGAAGTTTTTCGGCGAAATTAAAAACTTCAAATCGTTCTAAAACAATTATTTTTGCTTGCAGGGGTCGATTACAATAATTTTTGGTGAATAGACATACCCTCGAAATTCTGCGCATTTTCTAGAAAAAAATTCGAGAAGATGCTGAAATTTTTCGAGAAAATTAAAACATTTCGAATCGTTCTGAAAAAATTATTTCCAATTCCGAGGGTCGATTACAATAATTTTTGGTGAATAGACATACCCCCGAAATCCTGCGCATTTTCTAGAAAAAAATTCGAGCAGATGCTGAAATTTTTCGCGATAATTTAAAAATTTCAAATCGTCGTGGAAAAATTATTTTTAGTTGCAGGAGTCAATTACTATCATTTTTTTCATTAGACATACCCTCAAAATCCTATCCACTTTCGCGAAAAAATTTGAGAATGTGTGAAATGTTTCGACGGGAGAAAAAAATTTCGAATCGTTCTGAAAATATTATTTTCAGTTCCGAGGGTCGATTACAATAATTTTTGGTGAATAGACGTACCCTCGAAATTCTGCGCATTTTCTAGAAAAAAATTCGAGAAGATGCTGAAATTTTTCGAGAAAATTAAAAAATTTCGAATCGTTCTGAAAAAATTATTTCCAATTCCGAGGGTCGATTACAATAATTTTTGGTGAATAGACATACCCTCGAAATCCTGCGCATTTTCTAGAAAAAATTCGAGCAGATGCTGAAATTTTTCGCGATAATTAAAAAATTTCAAATCGTCGTGGAAAAATTATTTTTAGTTGCAGGAGTCAATTACTATCATTTTTTTTCATTAGACATACGCTCAAAATCCTATCCACTTTCGCGAAAAAAATTTGAGAATGTGTGAAATGTTTCGACGAGAGAAAAAAATTTCGAATCGTTCTGAAAATATTATTTTCAGTTCCGAGGGTCGATTTCAATAATTTGTGGTGACAAGACATACCCTCGCAATTCTGCGCATTTTCTAGAAAAAAATTCGAGAGAATGCTGAATTTTTTCGAGAAAATTAAAAAATTTCAAATCGTTCCGGAAAAATTATTTTTAGTTGCAGGAGTCAATTACTATCATTTTTTTTCATTAGACATACCCTCAAAATCCTATCCACTTTCGCGAAAAAAATTTGAGAATGTGTGAAATGTTTCGACGAGAGAAAAAATTTTCGAATCGTTCTGAAAATATTATTTTCAGTTCCGAGGGTCGATTACAATAATTTTTGGTGACAAGACATACCCTCGAAATTCTGCGCATTTTCTAGAAAATAATTCGAGCAGATGCTGAAATTTTTCGCGATAATTAAAAAACTTCAAATCGTCGTGGAAAAATTATTTTTAGTTGCAGGAGTCAATTACTATCATTTTTTTTCATTAGACATACCCTCAAAATCCTATCTGTTGATGAGGTCTGGATAATAAACATAGACACAGAAACGAACAAAACGTGAATTTATATAAAAGCAAAACTATGGCAGTACATAACCGTTCCGTAGGAGATGAGAATATATAATGCGACGGTCGCTCGTCGCAGCGAAACATTTGAGACAAAACAATTTGTTGTAACTGGATCACTCTCAGCAGGCACTGAATGTAAATGTATCCAGTGCCTAAGAAATATTATCGACCTTTTTCTTAACACTTCCCCTCGAAGGTACTGGACTACTGGATTTCTTCTGTAATATCCTAGTCAGTCCCAGATGACTGACGCAGCTCGTGCTTCGGTTTGCTGAGCGCCTTGGTTAGCACGTCGGCTGGCATGTTCTCAGAAGCGATGTGTTGAATATCCACCAGTCCTGAATCGACGGCCTCGCGAACGAAATGATGCCGGATGTCTATGTGTTTGGTCCGAGCGTGGAAAACTGGATTACCTGCAAGTTTCTGAGCTCCAAAATTATCATTTGACAATTTAATAACGTCCACTCTCTCGCCGAGCTCGCGTAGGAAACGGCGAAGATAGACAGCCTCTTTGGTTGCCTCGCTGGAGTGCCATATACTCAGCTTCGGTTGAAGATAGAGCTACAGTCCGCTGCTTCTTCGAATCCCACGTTACGCACCCGCCATTCATAATGAATGCATACCCGGTAAATGACCTCCTGTCATCGGTACACCCAGCCCAATCCGCATCCACGAATCCTTCTATCGGCCGTTCGTCGCGCCGGTAGGTGATGCCCAGGTCTGCTGTTCCTCGTAAATACCGCAGAACCCGCTTTGCTGCCATCCAGTGAGTCTTTCCAAAACACTTCGTTGAACTGGCTCAGCAAGCTCGCTGCATGGGCCACGTCCGGCCGCGTTGCTACGGAGAGATACAACAAAGCTCCGACTAACTCACGATAAGGCGGCTTCGGTCCATCGTATTGGGCCCAGACTTCCGTTTTCGTCAATTTTGTACCCACGTCAAGAGGGGTCGAAAGCGGATTCGCGTTCTCCATCCCGAAACGTCGCAAGATATCGCGAATATAGGTCTTCTGGGTCAGCCTGATACCGTCTTGGCTCCTCTCGAAATCTATACCTAGGCACCGGTTAAGATCACCAAGTTCCTTCATCTGAAAACTTTTATTCAACTCGATCCCAAAATTAGTGACTTTAGTCAGATTTCGAGACATGATGAGAATATCATCGACGTATACAACGATCATCAGCAGATCGTCTCCGTCGCCCTTCAAATAAAGACACGGATCTCCTTTTGAAGGAATAGCTCCAAGATTTCGAAGCTCCTTTTCCAGCCGCTTGTTCCAGGCACGTCCGGCCTGCTTAAGTCCGTATAAGGCCTTCCTCAGACGACACACCTTATCTCCGCTCATCAGTCTCTTCAAAGTGATCCTCGCATCGTTCGACGTTGACTCCTTCCTGAGAATGTATCGAAGAGTGTCTTCAACCTTCTCCGGAACTTCCATAAAGGTTTCCTCTTCTAGTACACCATTCAAGTATGCAGTGGTCACGTCGCACTGCCTAATGTGCATTCCTCTGCGAGCCGCCAGAGCAATCGCCAAGCGAAACGTTCCCAGACGCGCTACGGGAGCATACGTCTCGTGAAAATCTCTTCCCGGCTGCTGGGAAAAACCTCTCGCAACAATCCTGGCTTTCCGTTTTTCCAGGGCTCCGTTGGTCCCGAACTTGTTTCGAAGCACGAAACGGCTCCCAACGACACTGCGCCCCTTCGGCCTATCTACAATCTCCCAGGTTTTGTTACATAAAACGGACTTCAACTCACTCGCCATGGCTTCCATCCATTCGTTCGACTCTGGACTCGACAACGCTTCTGTTAATGGAATCTCTCCGACCATCGCCTCTTCGACCATCGACTTCGATTCGACCATCTGTAAAACTCTACATTCTGCGGCGTCGGCAGTAGTAGATTCGACCACTTCTTCTTCCTCTTCGTCCTCGACGGTTGAATCGACCTCGATCATGTTGTAATCTTTTCTCGGTCTTCCTCGTCTCCCCGTCATTACTTTTCGTGGCCTCCCTCTGCCACGCCTCGAAGTCGATGGTTGCTGACGATTTACATCTCTACCCTCGATCGCTGAAACAGAAGACGTAGGAGAGTCATACCTCGTATTTGATTCGCGATCGATTGGCTCTTCCGGAATCTTCGTCAATGGGAAATCGTAACCCAAATACTCCGCAGTATCTTCGCAGTTCTCCATAAGAGTCGAATGCGGGCTAGTTTGAACACCAACTTTCTCCAAGAACTTTATGTCGCGGGATACCACGATTCTCCTTTCGTTAGAGATCCAGACTCGATAGCCCTTAGATTCCTCGCTGTATCCAACAAGAACGCCCTTCTTGGATCGAGACTCAAGCTTACTTTTGTTTTGGGTCCTATCCAAAACATGTACATCGCAGCCGAAACGTCGCATGAAACCCACGTTAGGAGCCTTTCCGTACCATGCCTCGTACGGCGTTCTTCCTTGCAGTCTACTCGTGGGACATCGGTTCCGAATAAAATTCGCCGT
This sequence comes from Colletes collaris, assembly GCA_030068185.1. Classification (NCBI taxonomy): domain Eukaryota; kingdom Metazoa; phylum Arthropoda; class Insecta; order Hymenoptera; family Colletidae; genus Colletes; species Colletes collaris. Next base: position 127,098 of record JASGYR010000278.1, read on the forward strand.
ATTCACGGCCTCTGCCCAAAAATATGGTGGCAAACCTGACTCGATAAGAAGACACCTTGCCATTGATTCGATTCCGTCTTTCGGCTACCCCGTTCTGTTCCGGGCTGTAAGGAACCGTCAAGCGCCGCGTTATCCCGTGCTTTCGAAGAAGATCGTCAAACTTCGTGTTCACATATTCCAAGCCGTTGTCCGTTTGAAGAGTCTTCACTTTCTTCCCTGCTGGGTTTCTACGAGTACCCTGTACTCTTCGAATTTCTGGAGCGCCTGGTTCTTGTGCTCGACGAATCTTATCTCACACCATCCTGTGCAGTTGTCGATAAACGTCACAAAGTAACGACTTCTTCCAATGGATACGTTCCTCATTGGACCACAAACATCAGAGTGAACCAGATCGCCCAGGCTGGACACCCTCTCAGACATCCTGGGGAAAGGAAGACGAGACATCTTCCCCTTAATACATACCTCGCAGACAAATTTCTTGCTCAGGTCCCCCACTTGCACTCCCTGAATTGCGCCATTTTTTAGTGCATTGCGAAGCGACTCCTGGTTCAAGTGTCCGAGACGAATATGCCAATCTTCCAGCGAATCTGCTCTCCCTTGTTCGTTGACCACCTTGCAGTTGTCCTCGTTGCCACGGACGTAGTACAGGCCGTTCGTTCGTTCCGCGACCAGAATCACGCTTCCCGCGTCGTCGACCACCTTGGTTTCGTGCTTGTCAAAAATTACGCGATATCCCTTATCGGTGTTTCTGACCGACCGACACGAGATTTGTTCGGAGATCCGGCACATATAGAGTCTCGTGAAACGAATTGTTCTTTCACTCCCGTTTATGTTCGTCGCGAATGGAACGATTCCTTGCGCTTCTATTTCCGCGCACGCACTATTTGCCATATTTATGCGTCCACGCTTCCAAGCGGCAACTTTCGTAAATGCACGGGCATCGTTACAAATATGGGATGTACACCCACTGTCGATACACCAATCACCCCCATACGACCGTTCATACGTCTGTAAAACCTCGTCGCGTTCTTCCGCGCCCGACACGGCGTACAAACTCACGTCCTCGGCGCGTCTAACAGTCTGATTCGCGGACCGACCTTTCGCGTCACAGTCCCTCGCAAAATGTCCGTACTTGTGGCACCTAAAACACTTCACTTTACCCTTTGGATTTTGAGGCTGAGACTCCTTTTCCAATTGTAACTGCTTTTCTTGTTTACGGATTTCCCGGCCACCATTGCATTTTGACTAGGAACACTTCGGCCTTCCTTGCGCGATTCGTACTCCTCCAATATTTTTATACGTAACGTTTCAGGCGATGGAAGATCGTCTCGCGACACAATTGCGCACCGAAAGTTTTCAAAACTATCAGGCAAGCTTCGAAGAAGCATTACCGTCAACAAATCTGGAACTATCCTTATGTCCATGTCAGCTAACTTATCGTCGATGTCTAAAAACTCTTGCGTACTTTTACGCGCATCATCACCGTCTCCCATTCTATGTGAAATTAGACGATTTAATAGAGCTGCTTTACGAACCGGACCTTTCGATTGGTGAATCTCTTCCAACTTCAGCCAGATCTCTCGTGCTGTCGTGCACGACTTCACTGTCTTGATTTCCGACGGGCTTATCGACAATATGATGTCCGATTGCGCTTTCAAATCCCTTGAATCCAACCGGTCGCGGCAGCGTCGGCTGCAGGCCTCGCAAAATCGCCGTTTACGTAACCCCAGGCGTCGTTTTTATTAAAACCGCCCGCATTTGGATTCTCCAGGTATCATAATTGTCTTTACCGAGTTGCTCAAGACGTACTGCACTTCCCGTATTCATTTTGAACGTTCACTCAAGGAAAGAAACGAGAAATAAGAACAAACCGCACTTTCCGAGCTACGCGTGTCTAAGAAATTTATTTTCAGCGTATACTTTCGCGTTTCCTGGGCCCATAACCTGTTGATGAGGTCAGGATAATAAACATAGACACAAAACGAACAAAACGTGAATTTATATAGAAGCAAAACTATGGCAGTACATAAACGTTCCGTAGGAGATGAGAATATATAATGCGACGGTCGCTCGTCGCAGCGAAACATTTGAGACAAAACAATTTGTTGTCACTGGATCACTCTCAGCAGGCACTGAATGTAAATGTATCCAGTGCCTAAGAAATATTATCGACCTTTTTCTTAACACTATCCACTTTCGCGAAAAAAATTTGAGAATGTGTGAAATGTTTCGACGGGAGAAACAAATTTCGAATCGTTCTGAAAATATTATTTTCAGTTCCGAGGGTCGACTACAATAATTTTTGGTGAATAGACATACCCTCGAAATTCTGCGCATTTTCTAGAAAAAAATTCGAGAAGATGCTGAAATTTTTCGAGAAAATTAAAAAATTTCGAATCGTACTGAAAAAATTATTTTCAGTTCTGGGCGTCGATTACAATAATTTTTGGTGAATAGACATACCAACGAAATCCTGCGAATTTTCTAGAAAAAAATTAGAGCAGATGATTAAATTTTTAGCTATAATTAAACAATTTCAAAACGTCGTGTAAAAAATTATTTTTAGTTGAAGGAGTCAATTACTATCATTTTTTTCATTAGACATAAACTCAAAATCCTAAAAACTTTCGATAAAAAATAGTAGAATGTGTGAAATGTTTCGACGGGAGAAAAAAATTTCGAATCGTTCTGAAAATATTATTTTCAGTTCCGAGGGTCGATTTAAATAATTTTTGGTGAAAAGAAATACCCACCAAATTATGCGCATTTTCAATAAAAAAATTCGAGAATATGGAGAAATTTTTCGAGAAATATAAAAAAATTATAATCGTTCTGAAAAAATTATTTCCAATTCCGAGGGTCGATTACAATAATTTATTGTGAATAGACATACCCTCGAAATTCTGCGCATTTTCTAGAAAAAAATTCGAGAAATGCTGAAATTTTTCGAGAAAATTAAAAAATTTGGAATCGTACTGAAAAAATTATTTTCAGTTCCGGGGGTCGATTACAATAATTTTTGGTGAATAGACATACCCTCGAAATCCTGCGCATTTTCTAGAAAAAAATTCGAGAAGATGCTGAAATTTTTCGAGAAAATTAAAAAACTTCGAATCGTTCTGAAAAAATTATTTCCAATTCCGAGGGTCGATTACAATAATTTTTGGTGAATAGACATACCCTCGACATCCTGCGCATTTTCTAGAAAAAAATTCGAGCAGATGCTGAAATTTTTCGCGATAATTAAAAAACTTCAAATCGTAGTGGAAAAAATTATTTTTAGTTGCAGGAGTCAATTACTATCATTTATTTTCTTTAGACATACCCTCAAAATCCTATCCACTTTCGCGAAAAAAATTTGAGAATGTGTGAAATGTTTCGACGGGAGAAAATCATTTCGAATCGTTCTGAAAATATTATTTTCAGTTCCGAGGGTCGATTACAATAATTTTTGGTGAATAGACATACCCTCGAAATTCTGCGCATTTTCTAGAAAAAATTCGAGAAGATGCTGAAATTTTACGAGAAAATTAAAAATTTCAAATTGTTCCGAAAAATTATTTTCGGTTGCAGTGGTCAGTTACAGTCATTTTTGGCGAATAGAGATACCCACGAAATCCCACGCACTTGTGATAGAAGAATTCAAGTAGGTACTGAAGTTTTTCGGCGAAATTAAAAACTTCAAATCGTTCTAAAACAATTATTTTTGCTTGCAGGGGTCAATTACAATCATTTTTGGTGAATAGAGATACCCTCGAAATCCTGCGCATTTTCTAGAAAAAAATTCGAGAAAATGCTGAAATTTTTCGAGAAAATTAAAAAATTTCAAATCGTTCCGGAAAAATTATTTTTAGTTGCAGGAGTCAATTACTATCATTTTTTATCATTAGACATACCCTCAAAATCCTATCCACTTTCGCGAAAAAATTTGAGAATGTGTGAAATGTTTCGACGGGAGAAAAAAATTTCGAATCGTTCTGAAAATATTATTTTCAGTTCCGAGGGTCGATTTCAATAATTTTTGGTGAATAGATATACCCTCGAAATTCTGCGCATTTTCTAGAAAAAAATTCGAGAAGATGCTGAAATTTTTCGAGAAAATTGAAAAATTTCGAATCGTTCTGAAAAAATTATTTCCAATTCCGAGGGTCGATTACAATAATTTATTGTGAATAGACATACCCTCGAAATTCTGCGCATTTTCTAGAAAAAAATTCGAGAAATGCTGAAATTTTTCGAGAAAATTAAAAAATTTCGAATCGTTCTGAAAATATTATTTTCAGTTCCGAGGGTCGATTTCAATAATTTTTGGTGAATAGACATACCCTCGAAATTCTGCGCATTTTCTAGAAAAAAATTCGAGAAGATGCTGAAATTTTGGAGAAAAATAAAAAATTTCGCATCTTTCTGATAAAATTATTTCCACTTCCGAGGGTCGATTACAATTATTTTTGAGAATAGTCATACAATCGAAATCCTGCGCATTTTCTAGAAAAATTCGAGCAGATGCTGAAATTTTTCGCGATAATTAAAAAATTTCAAATCGTCGTGGAAAAATTATTTTTAGTTGCAGGAGTCAATTAGTATCATTTTTTTTCATTAGACATACCCTCAAAATCCTATCCACTTTCGCGAAAAAAATTTGAGAATGTGTGAAATGTTTCGACGGGAGAAAAAAATTTCGAATCGTTCTGAAAATATTATTTTCAGTTCCGAGGGTCGATTTCAATGATTTGTGATGAATAGACATACCCTCGAAATCCTGCGCATTTTCTAGAAAAATTCGAGAAAATGCTGAAATTTTTCGAGAAAATTATAAAACTTCAAATCGTCGTGGAAAAATTATTTTTAGTTGCAGGAGTCAATTACTATCATTTTTTTTCATTAGACATACCCTCAAAATCCTATCCACATTCGCGACAAAAATTTGAGAATGTGTGAAATGTTTCGACGGGAGAAACAAATTTCGAATCGTTCTGAAAATATTATTTTCAGTTCCGAGGGTCGATTACAATAATTTTTGGTGAATAGACATACCCTCGAAATTCTGCGCATTTTCTGGAAAAAAATTCGAGAAGATGCTGAAATTTTACGAGAAAATTAAAAAATTTCGAATCGTACTGAAAAAATTATTTCCAATTCCGGGGGTCGATTACAATAATTTTTGGTGAATAGACATACCCTCGAAATCCTGCGCATTTTCTAGAAAAAAATTCGAGAAATGCTGAAATTTTTCGCGATAATTAAAAAACTTCAAATCGTACTGAAAAAATTATTTTCAGTTCTGGGGGTCGATTACAATAATTTTTGGTGAATAGACATACCCTCGAAATCCTGCGCATTTTCTAGAAAAAAATTCGAGCAGATGCTGAAATTTTTCGCGATAATTAAAAAATTTCAAATCGTCGTGGAAAAATTATTTTTAGTTGCAGGAGTCAATTACTATCATTTTTTTTCATTAGACATACCCTCAAAATCCTATCCACTTTCGCGAAGAAAATTTGAGAATGTGTGAAATGTTTCGACGGGAGAAAAAAATTTCGAATCGTTCTGAAAATATTATTTTCAGTTCCGAGGGTCGATTTCAATAATTTTTGGTGAATAGACATACACTCGAAATGTGAGAGAGATTCACGGCAGGTTATTGAACGTGCACCAAATAAAGAGCCTCGGGTTTCGTTATAACTGATTTATTATAAGAAAGTTTAAATTACAACGAGGCAACGCGAGATCGAGCAAACAACACGAACAAGGGAACAGATCAGACAGACAATTGAAATGAAGATGTGCCTGACACCGGGTGGCACGTTTGAAGCCCGTGTATCGTTTATTCTAACACTCCCCCTCGAGACAAGGGCGATTAATACCGTCCCATAAGTTCATTCCTAGGAGTTCGACACATTTTTCATGTTTCAGTCTGGGTAGTCCTTTGGTCAGGATATCGGCGGTCATTTCATCCGTTGAAACATGTTGAATTTTCACCCTTTTGTTACGCAAAACTTCTCGTACAAAGTGATGCCTTACGTCGATATGTTTGCTTCTGACATGAAAGACGGGGTTTTCAGCAAGTTTCTGTGCTCCAAGGTTATCATTAAACATTACGACGTCGGCCAGATTATTGAATCCCAATTCGACGAGAAAACTTCGAAAATAGAGGCATTCCTTGGCGCCTTCGGTAAGAGCCATATATTCTGCTTCGGTCGAAGATAGCGCGACGGTTCTTTGTTTCTTGGATTCCCAAGATATTGGTCCGGAACTCAAAATTGTCGTGTGTCCAGTGTATGATCGGCGATCGTTTGGACAAGACGCCCAGTCGGAGTCAACGAAGCATTTAAGGGGATCATTTGATGGTTTGAACGTTATTCCCATCCCTATGGTGCCCTTCAGATAACGTAAGACTCTTTTTGCTGCCGTCCAATGAGTGCTATCGTGGCAATCGTTAAACTGACTCAATGAGCTAACGGCAAAAGCGATATCCGGCCTGGTAGAGACAGCGAGATACATTAGAGCTCCAACGAGTTCTCTGTATGGTCTTTTCGATGCTTCTGGATCCAAGGAACTGTTTAATTTCTCGAGTTTGATGCTAGAATCCATAGGGATCTTGGCCGCTTTCGACTCTGTCATTCCGAAACGGTCCAGAACTTCTCTTATGTAGCCTGTTTGAGTTAAGCTGATAGCATTTTCACTTCGAGAGAATTCAATCCCAAGGCAATAGCTGATCTCACCGAGATCTTTAACATCAAATTCCTGGGCTAGACCCGTTTTCAATCTCTTGATTTTTGACAAATTTCTTGAGGCAATTATTATATCATCGACATAAATTGCAATTAAGGTCAAGTCTTCGTCTTTTCCTAGCTGATAAACGCATGGATCAGCGTTGGTCGGCACGGCACCCAGTCTTCTGAGAGATTTGTCGAGTGTTGCGTGCCACGTTCTTCCAGCTTGACGTAGTCCGTACAATGCCTTTTTCAAGAGGCACACTTTATCATTAGATTCAAGTTCTTTGATCATAGTCTTAGCTCTGCTTACGTATTTCGCTGTTTCGTTCTTCCTTATCGATGAGGAATTCCAGCGCTTCAATAATGAGTTTTGGAGGTTCCATAAAAATCTCCTCTTTGAGAACTCCGTTCAGATAGGCAGTTGTTATGTCCAGTTGATGCATTTTCATTCCCAGCTCAACTGCTAGTGCGACGATCAGCCGAATAGAGCTTAAGCGCGCAACTGGAGCGAACGTCTCGTTGAAATGGATTCCTGGACGTTGAGCAAAGCCTTGCGCTACTAAACGCGCTTTCCTCTTGTCGATCGTTCCATCGGATCTGTATTTATTCCGCAGTACCATGCGACTTCCGATGATCTGTGCGCTTTTAGGCCTATCTACGATTTCCCAAGTTTTATTCTTGATTAAACATTTTAATTCCGTAGCTATGGCATCAAACCATTCTTCAGACTCCGATCCATTCACGGCCTCACTTACAGAAATCTCCGTAGCGAAGGCGAATTCCGCGTTAGCATATCCGGCGTTGGGGTCGAAAGTCTGATATTCTTTCCGAGGTCTCCCCCTTAATCCAGTATGAACAAGTCTTGGTCTTCCTCGTGCTCGTCGTAAACCGGCCAGCGGTTGTAAATTCTCCTCATTTTCGTCCTCATGTTCGACTTCTTGTGGATTTTCCTCTGGATCTTCCGAGTGGAGAGTTTCGATGAAAACCTCCCGAGGAACCGGCTCCGAATTCCGACTTTCGTTTTCTATTCCCACGACGAGATTTTCTGGGACGAAGTCACTGTACTTTCCTGGAGAGATGTCGATCTTCTCTTTGAAGACAACGTCTCGAGTAATAACGACTTTCTTCTCGTCGGGTACCCACACTCTATAGGCCTTAGAGTGGTCCGAATAACCAAGGAAGATTCCTTTTTTACTTCGTTTGTCGAATTTTCCTTTTTCGGGTTTTGAATTGAGGAAGAAGACTCGACAACCGAATTCTTTGAATCTGCTCACATCTGGTATATTTCCAGTCCAGATTTCATATGGCAATTTTCCATTTAAAATCCTCGTGGGACATCTGTTGCGGATGTAGTTCGCAGTTGAAATCGCCTCGGCCCAAAAACTAGGAGGGAGTCCAGACTGTATAAGAATACACCGAGCCATGTCGAGTAAAGTGCGATTTTTCCTTTCCGCAATGCCATTTTGCTCCGGATTATGAGCGACGGTAAGTCTCCTGACGATTCCATGTTCTTTAAGATAAATATCAAATTCTTTATTAAGATACTCTTTTCCATTGTCGGACTGGAAGATATTTAACCTTTTGTTCTTTGATTTTCGACTTTTCTATGGAACTCTTTAAATTTCTCAAATACCTCGTTTTGACCTTAAAAGTATACTTCGCACCATCTCGAAGAATCATCGACGAATGTCACAAAATACCTCGCCTTGTTGAGCGACTCCACCCGCATAGGGCCGCAGACGTCCGAGTGTATGATGTCGAGCAAATCGGTTTTCCTATTCGATTTCTTTGGAAAAGGCGTTCTCGTCATCTTCCCCTGTAAACAGATGTCACACTCCAAGTTTAACGTCAGCTTCTTCAAAATCGAGGCCTTTGAGAGTTCCGCTGTTTTTGCGTTCACGAGATCCTTGAAATTTAGATGTCCTAGTCGACGATGCCAGGTCATGATATCCGATGACTTCCCCGAAGATTCCGCTGATATTTTGCACTCTTGATTTTTGTGCACTCGCACAAAATAGAGTCCATTAACTTTCTCGGCCAGCATTTTGGTTTTCCCGTTGCGATCCACTATGAGTGCTTCGTTTTTCTTAAAAATCACATCATAATTATTTTCGGTAATTTTGCTGACAGATAATAAATTTGAACGTAAATCGGGTACATGCAATGCGTCGTTTAATCGAATATTATTTTGTTTACCAGCAATGTCAGTTGAAAATATAACAGTCCCTCTAGCTTTGATCTCTGTAGACACATTGTTAGCTAAATTTAGCTTACCGTTTTCCGTATTTTCTATTTTCGAGAAATCGTGTAGTTGCTTACAGAAATGCGAGGTGGCCCCACTGTCCAAGCACCATTTCAGCTCGTCGTGTTCATCCTGTTGTTTCCTCGCTGACATCGCCGCGTCACTTATCATCAATTCTTCCGATGCTAGCAAACTCACGTTTTCTTCGGTATTTTTCGCGTCATGTGGAATCTGTTTATTCTTGCCCCAACAATTAGCAGCCTTGTGCCCGAATTTTCTACATCGATGACATTGAAACTTGAATTTCCCTTCTGATTCCGACGATTCCTTTTTCTTCTTGAAATTCGAGCGATATTTTGAACCTTTGCTTGCCAACATGACGTTTTGTATTGGATTTTGCCCGTCACTTTTCCGAGCATCACTCTCTTCTACTATTTTCACACGAAGAACTTCAGGGGTCGGTAACTCAGACCGAGATTCAATTGCGCATAGTAAATTTTCGATATTTGATGGATAACTGTACTAAATCATAACCGCGAGCAAGTCCTGATTGATTTCAACATCCATATCTTTTAATTTATCAACCGCGTCGAAAAACTTATTTACATGTTCGCGCACATCGTCGCCGTTTTCCATGCGCTGAAGAGTCAGTTGTTTTAACAACGTCGCTTTTATAGCTGGCCCCGTCGATTGATATATTCCTTCGAGTTTCAGCCAAATTTCGCGAGACGTAGAACACCCTTTCACTTGCTTTAGCTCGGAGGGACTAATCGACAAGATGATATCAGATTTGGCTTTGTTATCGTGCTTTATCCATAAATTCTTGGCCGCTCGAGAAGCATCATCTGCTTCGGATGTCGGTTTCACCAAATCACCATTCACGTATAACCACGCGTCGTTACTAACAATGCCTCCATTTGCATCTTCCACGTGTCATAGTTTTCTTTGTTAAGGGTTTCGATTCTCGACATGCCAAACGCGTTCATCTTTATTCACCAACACTCGTGACGTGTGATTTTAACCTCGACTAACTTTCGGCACAACACAATTCCGATTTTCCTTCGACTCAATTTTTCGGTTAATCTGGGCCCATAACCTGTGAGAGAGATTCACGGCAGGTTATTGAACGTGCACCAAATAAAGAGCCTCGGGTTTCGTTATAACTGATTTATTATAAGAAAGTTTAAATTACAACGAGGCAACGCGAGATCGAGCAAACAACACGAACAAGGGAACAGATCAGACAGACAATTGAAATGAAGATGTGCCCGACACCGGGTGGCACGTTTGAAGCCCGTGTATCGTTTATTCTAACACGAAATTCTGCGCATTTTCTAGAAAAAAATTCGAGAAGATGCTGAAATTTTTCGAGAAAATTAAAAAACTTCAAATCGTCGTGGAAAAATTATTTTTAGTTGCAGGAGTCAATTACTATCATTTTTTTTCATTAGACATACCCTCAAAATCCTATCCACTTTCGCGAAAAAATTTGAGAATGTGTGAAATGTTTCGACGGGAGAAACAAATTTCGAATCGTTCTGAAAATATTATTTTCAGTTCCGAGGGTCGATTACAATAATTTTTGGTGAATAGACATACCCTCGAAATTCTGCGCATTTTCTAGAAAAAAATTCGAGAAGATGCTGAAATTTTTCGAGAAAATTAAAAAATTTCGAATCGTATTGCAAAAATTATTTTCAGTTCCGGGGGTCGATTACAATAATTTTGTGTGAATAGACATACCCTCGAAATCCTGCGCATTTTCTAGAAAAAAATTCGAGAAGATCCTGAAATTTTTCGAGAAAATTAAAAAATTTCGAATCGTACTGAAAAAATTATTTTCAGTTCTGGGGGTCGATTACAATAATTTTGGTGAATAGACATACCCTCGAAATCCTGCGCATTTTCTAGAAAAAAATTCGAGAAATGCTGAAATTTTTCGAGAAAATTAAAAAATTTCAAATTGTTCCGGAAAAATTATTTTCGGTTGAAGTGGTCAGTTACAGTCATTTTTGGCGAATAGAGATACCCACGAAATCCCACGCACTTGTGATAGAAGAATTCAAGTAGGTACTGAAGTTTTTCGGCGAAATTAAAAACTTCAAATCGTTCTAAAACAATTATTTTTGCTTGCAGGGGTCAATTACAATCATTTTTGGTGAATAGAGATACCCTCGATATCCTGCGCATTTTCTAGAAAAAAATTCGAGAAATTGCTGAAATTTTTCGAGAAAATTAAAAAATTTCGAATCGTTCTGAAAAAATTATTTCCAATTCCGAGGGTCGATTACAATAATTTTTGGTGAATAGACATACCCTCGAGATCCTGCGCATTTTCTAGAAAAAAATTCGAGCAAATGCTGAAATTTTTCGAGAAAATTAAAAAATTTCGAATCGTACTGAAAAAATTATTTTCAGTTCCGGGGGTCGATTACAATAATTTTTGGTGAATAGACATACCCTCGAAATCCTGCGCATTTTCTAGAAAAAAATTCGAGAAGATGCTGAAATTTTTCGAGAAAATTAAAAAACTTCGAATCGTTCTGAAAAAATTATTTCCAATTCCGAGGGTCGATTACAATAATTTTTGGTGAATAGACATACCCTCGAAATCCTGCGCATTTTCTAGAAAAAAATTCGAGCAGATGCTGAAATTTTTCGAGAAAATTAAAAAATTTCGAATCGTACTGAAAAAATTATTTTCAGTTCCGGGTGTCGATTACAATAATTTTTGGTGAATAGACATACCCTCGAAATCCTGCGCATTTTCTAGAAAAAAATTCGAGAAGATGCTGAAATTTTTCGAGAAAATTAAAAAACTTCGAATCGTTCTGAAAATATTATTTCCAATTCCGAGGGTCGATTACAATAATTTTTGGTGAATAGACATACCCTCGAGATCCTGCGCATTTTCTAGAAAAAAATTCGAGCAGATGCTGAAATTTTTCGCGATAATTAAAAAATTTCAAATTGTTCCGGAAAGATTATTTTCGGTTGCAGTGGTCAGTTACAGTCATTTTTGGCGAATAGAGATACCCACGAAATCCCACGCACTTGTGATAGAAGAATTCAAGTAGGTACTGAAGTTTTTCGGCGAAATTAAAAACTTCAAATCGTTCTAAAACAATTATTTTTGCTTGCAGGGGTCAATTACAATCATTTTTGGTGAATAGAGATACCCTCGAAATCCTGCGCATTTTCTGGAAAAAAATTCGAGAAAATGCTGAAATTTTTCGAGAAAATTAAAAAATTTCAAATCGTTCCGGAAGAATTAGTTTTAGTTGCAGGAGTCAATTACTATAATTTTTTATCATTAGACATACCCTCAAAATCCTATCCACTTTCGCGAAAAAAATTTGAGAATGTGTGAAATGTTTCGACGGGAGAAAAAAATTTCGAATCGTTCTGAAAAAATTATTTCCAATTCCGAGGGTCGATTACAATAATTTTTTGTGAATAGACATACCCTCGAAATCCTGCGCATTTTCTAGAAAAAATTCGAGCAGATGCTGAAATTTTTCGCGATAATTAAAAAATTTCAAATCGTCGTGGAAAAATTATTTTTAGTTGCAGGAGTCAATTACTATCATTTTTTTTCATTAGACATACCCTCAAAATCCTATCCACTTTCGCGAAAAAAATTTGAGAATGTGCGAAATGTTTCGACGGGAGAAAAAAATTTCGAATCGTTCTGAAAATATTATTTTCAGTTCCGAGGGTCGATTTCAATGATTTGTGGTGAATAGACATACCCTCGAAATTCTGCGCATTTTCTAGAAAAAAATTCGAGAAAATGCTGAAATTTTTCGAGAAAATTATAAAACTTCAAATCGTCGTGGAAAAATTATTTTTAGTTGCAGGAGTCAATTACTATCATTTTTTTCATTAGACATACCCTCAAAATCCTATCCACATTCGCGACAAAAATTTGAGAATGTGTGAAATGTTTCGACGGGAGAAACAAATTTCGAATCGTTCTGAAAATATTATTTTCAGTTCCGAGGGTCGATTACAATAATTTTTGGTGAATAGACATACCCTCGAAATCCTTCGCATTTTCTAGAAAAAAATTCGAGAAGATGCTGAAATTTTTCGAGAAAATTAAAAAACTTCGAATCGTTCTGAAAAAATTATTTCCAATTCCGAGGGTCGATTACAATAATTTTTGGTGAATAGACATACCCTCGACATTATGCGCATTTTCTAGAAAAAAATTCGAGCAGATGCTGAAATTTTTCGCGATAATTACAAAACTTCAAATCGTCGTGGAAAAATTATTTTTAGTTGCAGGAGTCAATTACTATCATTTTTTTCTTTAGACATACCCTCAAAATCCTATCCACTTTCTCTCAAAAATTATGAGACTGTGTGAAATGTTTCGACGGGATTAAAAAATTTCGAATCGTTCTGAAAATATTATTTTCAGTTCCGAGGGTCGATTACAATAATTTTTGGTGAATAGACATACACTCGAAATTCTGCGCATTTTCTAGAAAAAATTCGAGAAGATGCTGAAATTTTACGAGAAAATTAAAAAATTTCAAATTGTTCCGGAAAAATTATTTTCGGTTGCAGTGGTCAGTTACAGTCATTTTTGGCGAATAGAGATACCCACGAAATCCCACGCACTTGTGAGAGAAGAATTCAAGTAGGTACTGAAGTTTTTCGGCGAAATTAAAAACTTCAAATCGTTCTAAAACAATTATTTTTGCTTGCAGGGGTCAATTACAATCATTTTTGGTGAATAGAGATACCCTCGAAATCCTGCGCATTTTCTGGAATAAAATTCGAGAAAATGCTGAAATTTTTCGAGAAAATTAAAAAATTTCAAATCGTTCCGGAAAAATTATTTTTAGTTGCAGGAGTCAATTACTATAATTTTTATTCATTAGACATACCCTCAAAATCCTATCCACTTTCGCGAAAAAAATTTGAGAATGTGTGAAATGTTTCGACGGGAGAAAAAATTTCGAATCGTTCTGAAAATATTATTTTCAGTTCCGAGGGTCGATTTCAATAATTTTTGGTGAATAGACATACCCTCGAAATTCTGCGCATTTTCTAGAAAAAAATTCGAGAAGATGCTGAAATTTTTCGAGAAAATTAAAAAATTTCGAATCGTTCTGAAAAAATTATTTCCAATTCCGAGGGTCGATTACAATCATTTTTTGTGAATAGACATACCATCGAAATCCTGCGCATTTTCTAGAAAAAATTCGAGCAGATGCTGAAATTTTTCGCGATAACTAAAAATTTCAAATCGTCGTGGAAAATTATTTTTAGTTGCAGGAGTCAATTACTATCATTTTTTTCATTAGACATACCCTCAAAATCCTATCCACTTTCGCGAAAAAAATTTGAGAATGTGAAATGTTTCGACGGAGAAAAATTTCGAATCGTTCTGAAAATATTATTTTCAGTTCCGAGGGTCGATTTCAATGATTTGTGGTGAATAGACATACCCTCGAAATTCTGCGCATTTTCTAGAAAAAAATTCGAGAAGATGCTGAAATTTTTCGAGAAAATTAAAAAATTTCGAATCGTTCTGAAAAAATTATTTCCAATTCCGAGGGTCGATTACAATCATTTTTTGTGAATAGACATACCCTCGAAATCCTGCGCATTTTCTAGAAAAAAATTCGAGCAGACGCTGAAATTTTTCGCGATAACTAAAAAATTTCAAATCGTCGTGGAAAAATTATTTTTAGTTGCAGGAGTCAATTACTATCATTTTTTTTCATTAGACATACCCTCAAAATCCTATCCACTTTCGCGAAAAAAATTTGAGAATGTGAAATGTTTCGACGGGAAAAAATTTCGAATCGTTCTGAAAATATTATTTTCAGTTCCGAGGGTCGATTTCAATGATTTGTGGTGAATAGACATACCTCGAAATACTGCGCATTTTCTAGAAAAAAATTCGAGAAGATGCAGAAATTTTTCGAGAAAATTAAAAAATTTCGAATCGTGCTGAGAAACTATTTGCAATTCCGAGGTTCGATTAGAATAATTTTTGGGTAGTAGACATAACCTCGAAATCCTGCGCATTTTCTAGAAAAAATTCGAGCAGACGCTGAAATTTTTCGCGATAACTAAAAATTTCAAATCGTCGTGGAAAATTATTTTTAGTTGCAGGAGTCAATTACTATCATTTTTTTCATTAGACATACCCTCAAAATCCTATCCACTTTCACGAAATAATTTTGAGTATGTGTGAAATGTTTAGAGGGGAGAAAAATTTCGACTCGTTCTGAAAATATTATTTTCAGTTCCGAGGGTCGATTTCAATTAATTGAGATGAATAGACATACCCTCGAAATCCTGCGCATTTTCTAGAGAAAAATTCGAGCAGATGCTGAAATTTTTCGCGATAATTAAAAAATTTCAAATCGTCGTGGAAAAATTATTTTTAGTTGCAGGAGTCAATTACTATCATTTTTTTCATTAGACATACCCTCAAAATCCTATCCACTTTCGCGAAAAAAATTTGAGTATGTGTGAAATGTTTCGACGGGAGAAAAAAATTTCGAATCGTTCTGAAAATATTATTTTCAGTTCCGAGGGTCGATTTCAATGATTTGTGGTGAATAGACATACCCTCGAAATCCTGCGCATTTTCTAGAGAAAAATTCGAGCAGATGCTGAAATTTTTCGCGATAATTAAAAAATTTCAAATCGTCGTGGAAAAATTATTTTTAGTTGCAGGAGTCAATTACTATCATTTTTTTTCATTAGACATACCCTCAAAATCCTATCCACTTTCGCGAAAAAAATTTGAGAATGTGTGAAGTGTTTCGACGGGAGAAAAAAATTTCGATCCGTTCTGAAAATATTATTTTCAGTTCCGAGGGTCGATTTCAATAATTTGTGGTGAATAGACATACCCTCGAAATTCTGCGCATTTTCTAGAAAAAAATTCGAGAAAATGCAGAAATTTTTCGTGAAAATTATAAAACTTCAAATCGTCGTGGAAAAATTATTTTTAGTTGCAGGAGTCAATTACTATCATTTTTTTTCATTAGACATACCCTCAAAATCCTATCCACTTTCGCGAAGAAAATTTGAGAATGTGTGAAATGTTTCGACGGGAGAAACAAATTTCGAATCGTTCTGAAAATATTATTTTCAGTTCCGAGGGTCGATTACAATAATTTTTGGTGAATAGACATACCCTCGAAATCCTGCGCATTTTCTAGAAAAAAATTCGAGAAGATGCTGAAATTTTTCGAGAAAATTAAAAAATTTCGAATCGTTCTAAAACAATTATTTTTGCTTGCAGGGGTCAATTACAATCATTTTTGGTGAATAGAGATACCCTCGAAATCCTGCGCATTTTCTAGAAAAAAATTCGAGAAAATGCTGAAATTTTTCGATAATTTAAAAATTTCAAATCGTTTCGGAAAAATTATTTTTAGTTGCAGGAGTCAATTACTATCATTTTTTTCATTAGACATACCCTCAAAATCCTATCCACTTTCGCGAAAAAAATTTGAGAATGTGTGAAATGTTTCGACGGGAGAAAAATTTTCGAATCGTTCTGAAAATATTATTTTCAGTTCCGAGGGTCGATTTCAATAATTTTTGGTGAATAGACATACCCTCGAAATTCTGCGCATTTTCTAGAAAAAATTCGAGAAGATGCTGAAATTTTTCGAGAAAATTAAAAATTCTGAATCGTTCTGAAAAAATTATTTCCAATTCCTGAGGGTCGATTACAATAATTTTTGGTGAATAGACATACCCTCGAAATCCTGCGCATTTTCTAGAAAAACATTCGAGAAAATGCTGAAATTTTTCGAGAAAATTAAAAAACTTGGAATCGTACTGAAAAAATTATTTTCAGTTCTGGGGGTCGATTACAATAATTTTTGGTGAATAGACATACCCTCGAAATTCTGCGCATTCTCTAGAAAAAAATTCGAGAAGATGCTGAAATTTTTCGAGAAAATTAAAAAATTCGAATCGTTCTGAAAAAATTATTTCCAATTCCGAGGGTCGATTACAATAATTTTTTGTGAATAGACATACCCTCGAAATCCTTCGCATTTTCTAGAAAAAAATTCGAGAAATTCTGAAATTTTTCGAGAAAATTAAAAAATTTCGAATCGTTCTGAAAAAATTATTTCCAATTCCGAGGGTCGATTATAATAATTTTTTGTGAATAGACATACCCTCGAAATCCTTCGCATTTTCTAGAAAAAAATTCGAGAAGATGCTGAAATTTTTCGAGAAAATTAAAAAATTTCGAATCGTTCTGAAAAAATTATTTCCAATTCCGAGGGTCGATTACAATAATTTTTTGTGAATAGACATACCCTCGAAATCCTGCGCATTTTCTAGAAAAAAATTCGAGAAAATGCTGAAATTTTTCGAGAAAATTAAAAAACTTCGAATCGTACTGAAAAAATTATTTTCAGTTCCGGGGGTCGATTACAATAATTTTTGGTGAATAGACATACCCTCGAAATCCTGCGCATTTTCTAGAAAAAATTCGAGCAGATGCTGAAATTTTTCGCGATAATTAAAAAATTTCAAATCGTCGTGGAAAAATTATTTTTAGTTGCAGGAGTCAATTACTATCATTTTTTTTCATTAGACATACCCTCAAAATCCTATCCACTTTCGCGAAAAAATTTGAGAATGTGTGAAATGTTTCGACGGGAGAAAAAAATTTCGAATCGTTCTGAAAATATTATTTTCAGTTCCGAGGGTCGATTTCAATAATTTGTGGTGAATAGACATACCCTCGAAATTCTGCGCATTTTCTAGAAAAAAATTCGAGAAAATGCTGAAATTTTTCGAGAAAATTATAAAACTTCAAATCGTCGTGGAAAAATTATTTTTAGTTGCAGGAGTCAATTACTATCATTTTTTTTCATTAGACATACCCTCAAAATCCTATCCACTTTCGCGAAAAAAATTTGAGAATGTGTGAAATGTTTCGACGCGAGAAAAAAATTTCGAATCGTTCTGAAAATATTATTTTCAGTTCCGAGGGTCGATTACAATAACTTTTGGTGAATAGACATACCCTCGAAATTCTGCGCATTTTCTAGAAAAAAATTCGAGAAGATGCTGAAATTTTTCAAGAAAATTAAAAAATTTCGAATCGTACTGAAAAAATTATTTTCAGTTCTGGGGGTCGATTACAATAATTTTTGGTGAATAGACATACGCTCGAAATCCTGCGCATTTTCTAGAAAAAAATTCGAGAAGATGCTGAAATTTTTCGAGAAAATTAAAAAACTTCGAATCGTACTGAAAAAATTATTTTCAGTTCTGGGGGTCGATTACAATAATTTTTGGTGAATAGACATACCCTCGAAATCCTGCGCATTTTCTAGAAAAAAATTCGAGAATATGCTGAAATTTTACGAGAAAATTATAAAACTTCAAATCGTCGTGGAAAATTATTTTTAGTTGCAGCAGTGAATTACTATCATTTTTTTTCATTAGACATACCCTCAAAATCCTATCCACTTTCGCGAAAAAAATTTGAGAATGTGTGAAATGTTTCGACGGGAGAAAAAAATTTCGAATCGTTCTGAAAATATTATTTTCAGTTCCGAGGGTCGAATACAATAAATTTGGTGAATAGACATACCCTCGAAATTCTGCGCATTTTCTAGAAAAACATTCGAGCAGATGCTGAAATTTTTCGAGAAAATTAAAAACTTCGAATCGTACTGAAAAAATTATTTTCAGTTCTGGGGGTCGATTACAATAATTTTTGGTGAATAGACATACCCTCGAAATCCTGCGCATTTTCTAGAAAAAAATTCGAGAAGATGCTGAAATTTTACGAGAAAATTAAAAAATTTCAAATTGTTCCGGAAAATTATTTTCGGTTGCAGTGGTCAGTTACAGTCATTTTTGGCGAATAGAGATACCCACGAAATCCCACGCACTTGTGATAGAAGAATTCAAGTAGGTACTGAAGTTTTTCGGCGAAATTAAAAACTTCAAATCGTTCTAAAACAATTATTTTTGCTTGCAGGGGTCAATTACAATCATTTTTGGTGAATAGAGATACCCTCGATATCCTGCGCATTTTCTGGAAAAAAATTCGAGAAATTGCTGAAATTTTTCGAGAAAATTAAAAAATTTCAAATCGTTCCGGAAAAATTATTTTTAGTTGCAGGAGTCAATTACTATCACTTTTTATCATTAGACATACCCTCAAAATCCTATCCACTTTCGCGAAACAAATTTGAGAATGTGTGAAATGTTTCGACGGGAGAAAAAAATTTCGAATCGTTCTGAAAATATTATTTTCAGTTCCGAGGGTCGATTTCAATAATTTTTGGTGAATAGATATACCCTCGAAATTCTGCGCATTTTCTAGAAAAAAATTCGAGAAGATGCTGAAATTTTTCGAGAAAATTAAAAAATTTCGAATCTTTCTGAAAAAATTATTTCCAATTCCGAGGGTCGATTACAATAATTTTTTGTGAATAGACATACCCTCGAAATCCTGCGCATTTTCTAGAAAAAAATTCGAGAAGATGCTGAAATTTTTCGAGAAAATTAAAAAATTTCGAATCGTTCTGAAAAAATTATTTCCAATTCCGAGGGTTGATTACAATAATTTTTGGTGAATAGACATACCCTCGAGATCCTGCGCATTTTCTACAAAAAAATTCGAGCAGATGCTGAAATTTTTCGCGATAATTAGAAAACTTCAAATCGTCGTGGAAAAATTATTTTTAGTTGCAGGAGTCAATTACTATCATTTTTTTTCTTTAGACATACCCTCAAAATCCTATCCACTTTCTCGAAAAAAATTTGATAATGTGTGAATTGTTTCGACGGGAGAAAAAAATTTCGAATCGTTCTGAAAATATTATTTTCAGTTCCGAGGGTCGATTACAATAATTTTTGGTGAATAGACATACACTCGAAATTCTGCGCATTTTCTAGAAAAAAATTCGAGAAGATGCTGAAATTTTACGAGAAAATCAAAAAATTTCAAATTGTTCCGGAAAAATTATTTTCGGTTGCAGTGGTCAGTTACAGTCATTTTTGGCGAATAGAGATACCCACGAAATCCCACGCACTTGTGATAGAAGAATTCAAGTAGGTACTGAAGTTTTTCGGCGAAATTAAAAACTTCAAATCGTTCTAAAACAATTATTTTTGCTTGCAGGGGCAATTACAATCATTTTTGGTGAATAGAGATACCCTCGAAATCCTGCGCATTTTCTAGAAAAAAATTCGAGAAAATGCTGAAATTTTTCGAGAAAATTAAAAAATTTCGAATCGTTCTGAAAAAATTATTTCCAATTCCGAGGGTCGATTACAATAATTTTTTGTGAATAGACATACCAAAGAAATCCTGCGCATTTTCTAGAAAAAAATTCGAGCAGATGCTGAAATTTTTCGCGATAATTAAAAAATTTCAAATCGTCGTGGAAAAATTATTTTTAGTTGCAGGAGTCAATTACTATCATTTTTTTTCATTAGACATACCCACAAAATCCTATCCACTTTCGCGAAAAAAATTTGAGAATGTGTGAAATGTTTCGACGGGAGAAAAAAATTTCGAATCGTTCTGAAAATATTATTTTCAGTTCCGAGGGTCGACTACAATAATTTTTGGTGAATAGACATACCCTCGAAATTCTGCGCATTTTCTAGAAAAAAATTCGAGAAAATGCTGAAATTTTTCGAGATAATTAAAAAATTTCGAATCGTACTGAAAAAATTATTTTCAGTTCTGGGCGTCGATTACAATAATTTTTGGTGAATAGACATACCAACGAAATTGTTGGTTTGCATGCACAAATAACGCTCCTCACCAGCTCCAGTGTAACACAAAACAAGATTTATTTATTAGAACAAATATAACAGTACAACACGCCTTTGATGCGGAAGACGACGAGAGCGCAGAAGAAGGTTCTAGAAGGTTTCTTTAAAAAAACAAAAGAAGGATTGGGAAGGGGGGCAGAAGCCCAACCATACCCGGAAAGCAATATAGGGCGCGTTTGCATGTTCAACACCCCCTCTCAAACGGTGCGTGATTGTCTTTCCTCCTCAGACTGATTTCCATCCGTGTATCTGAGGCCACAACAAAAGGTGTAAGCCTGTTGTGCCTTGGTCCGCTTAGATTCTTGGTGAGCACATCGGCTGGCATTTCGCTTGTTGGCATGTACGATACATCAATTCTCCCATCCTCGTGAGCTTCTCTAACATAATGATGGCGTATATCTATGTGTTTCGTTCTGGAATGAAACACTGAATTTCTCATTAATTTTTGTGCTCCTTGATT
Source organism: Colletes collaris (assembly GCA_030068185.1). Lineage (NCBI taxonomy): Eukaryota > Metazoa > Arthropoda > Insecta > Hymenoptera > Colletidae > Colletes > Colletes collaris. The sequence continues at coordinate 148,327 of JASGYR010000278.1, forward strand.
GTCACAATAAATGATAGTAGGATCATGATCTGCTTTCATGTATCCGATCTCTATGAGAAATTTCCTTAAGTACGTTGCTGAGTTAGCAGCTTCGCTCAGGGCCATGTACTCTGCCTCTGTGCTAGATAAAGCAACACTTCGCTGCTTTCTGGATTCCCATGTGATTGCTGCGTTTGCCAGTTTGAAAACGTATCCAGTATACGATACTCTGTCATCGATATCGTTCGCCCAGTCAGCATCTACATATCCAGTTAATGGATCGGAAGAATCTGTAAAATTCAAACAATAATTAGAAGTTCCTTTTAGATATCGCAGCACCCTTTTTGCTGCGTTCCAATGCTGTCTGCCATAGTTCTCGTTGAAACGACTTAGTACGCTAACGCTATGAGCAATGTCTGGCCGCGTCGCGACAGCTAGATACATTAGCGCTCCAACTAATGATCTGTAAGGTACTTTCTTCATTTCGGAAATTTCTTCCTCAGTCTTCGGTATTTCCTCCTTGCTTAATTTTGCTGCGCTTTCAAGAGGCGTTGAAACTGGATATGCTTCTTCCATGTTGAATTTCCTTAACACATCTTCAATATACTTTTGCTGCGACATCTTCATTGATCCGGATTGTTTATCTTGATGAAATTCAATCCCAAGACAATAATGGAGTGGTCCTAAGTCTTTTACTTTGAAACTTGATTCCAATGCAGATTTTATTTCGTCGAATGATTTTGATTCATTTGTTGCGATGATCAAGTCATCGACATAGATTGCGACTATTTTTATGTTGCATTGATCTCGACTAAAGTACACACATTTGTCTGCATCCATCGGTTTCAGCCCAATCTTTCTTAGCTTTGAATCGAGTTTCTGGTACCACTGTCTACCGGATTGCTTTAGGCCATACAATGACCTTTGCAATTTGCAAACTAAATTTTCCCTTCCAGGTTCTTTGAAGCTTTCGGGTTGCTCCATAAATATGTCTTCCTTCAAATCACCATTTATATAAGCCATAACTATGTCCAACTGATACAATTTTAGGTGGAGCTGTGTCGCAATGGCGATGATAGTACGTATAGAACTTAATCTGACCACAGGTGCAAAAGTCTCTGCAAAATCGACATCGGGTTGTTGCGCATAGCCCTTTGCAACTAACCTTGCTTTGCGTTTTTCAATGCTTCCGTCGGCGTTATACTTTGTTCGTAACACCCATCTACACCCGATGACGTTCCTGTCATTTGGACGTTTGACCAGCTTCCAAGCATTGTTTTCTTTAAGTGCATTAAACTCAACTTCCATTGCCTTTTGCCATTCTGAGGCATATGGCCCCGACAGCGCAGTCTCAACTGTTTGCATTGAGCTTTCCAGATATGCTAGTTGAACTTGGTTATTATCAGTCTGTTTAGAAGCATAAATTTTCTTTGGTCTACCTCTTTGGCCAGTTCTGAGCAGTCTTGGTCTGCCTCGTCCACGTTCGGTTTGAACACTGCTCTCGCTTTGACTTACGCTTGATACAATTCCTCCTTCAGCTTCCTCCTCGAGAGCAATTTCATCAAGCTCATTTTGGTTAATGTTTTCCACGTTTTCCTCGTCTTGAACTGTTTCATCTTTTCTCGACTGCAGCTCAAAATTGAAAAACTCACACTCGTTTTTGTCAACCCGAAACTCGTGAGTATCGTTCATGAATTTTACGTCTCGGCTCTTAATAATGTTCTCTGTTTTGATATTCCACATGCGGTATGCTTTAGATTCATCGGAATATCCAAGAAGTATACATTTTTCGGATCGAGCCTCAAACTTTCCCTTTCCAGGCTTCTTGTTTAGAACGTATCCAACGCACCCAAAAGGCTTTAGGTAATGAACGCTTGGTTTCCGACCAAACCATGATTCGAATGGTGTGCTATCCAGAGCTTTTGACGGACATCTATTTCTAATATACGCTGCGGTGACTATTCCTTCGGCCCAAAATTTCGTTGGCAATTTTGAGTCCGACAGCATGCACCTAGCCATTTCCACGAGAGTGCGGTTCATACGCTCCGCCACGCCATTTTGTTGAGGGCAATAGGCGACGGTTCTTTCTCTTTTTATTCCGCAATCCTCGAGATATTTAGTGAAATCCTTTCCACAATATTCCAATCCATTATCTGTTCGAAGTATCTTGATTGTTCTTCCAGTTTGATTTTCAACCAGTATTTTGAACGTCTTGAAAGCTTCTTTAACTTCATCCTTCGATCGCAAAATCCTTACTTCGACCCATCGAGATTTATCGTCGATGAAAGTTGCAAAATATATTGCCCCTCCAATTGACTTGGTTCTGATTGGCCCGCAAATGTCAGAGTGGATGCGATGAAGTAGTTCGTCACTTCTGGTGTTCGATAACTTCGGAAATGGTGTTGAGGATTGTTTGTTCTTAACACAGGTTTCGCAATCAGGCATTTGATCTTTTGACTTTAAAATGAGTCCTTTTACCATGTTGTTCTCCAGCCTCTTTAAATCCCTTTCATTAAGGTGCCCGAGACGACGATGCCATTCAACAATACTGTTGTCTCTGCAGCTCGCGAATGCAACTGAGCTCTTCTTTGGCCTTACTATAAACAGATTTCTTTCACGATCTGCTGTCGCTATAGTTTCACCATCAGGTTCAACTATTTTTGCATCGTTCTGTGTAAACTCAACGCGTCGTCCGCTTTGTACCATTTTTGGAACGGATAGAAGATTTGTACTTATCTCAGGTACATAGAGTGTATTTTCTAACCTCAATATATATTTGCCAGCATTCACACGAACTGTTCCTACTCCTTGCACTAAAGTAGTTTCTTTCGTTGCCAATTTTACAATTTGGTTTGTTGCAGGCCTTAGGTCTGCAAAATGAAGCCTATTATTGCACATATGTGCAGTTGCGCCACTGTCAATGCACCAACTTTCCTTGGTAATGCTTTCATATGGGTCTGCAAAAGCTGCTTCACTGAATTTGTTGGCCTCTGTGAACACTGACACTAAAGACTCTGCTCCCGAACACAGCATTGCCTTCTGTGGTTGTTCTGTTTCACGTTTTCTATCTGCTGCCTTTTTAAAACAGTCACTTTCTTTGTGGCCAACTTTGTGACAATAATTGCACTTATAATTAAATTTCTTATAATTAGCATTTGAACTCTGAGGTTTCTTAGTCACTTGTTTTGATTCATTTCTATATTTTGATTTTGAATACTTTTCACTTTTAGCATAGTACGCATCTGCTAGTTCGGTCTCTTGTTTGCTTGCCTTTCTTGCACTCATCTTCCTCCAGCAGTTTAATCTTGACTATGTCTGGCATTGGCAATACATCGCGTGTCTTAATTGCAACTCTAAAATTTTCATAACTAGGCGGTATGCTGCGTAGCAGAAGAATGGTAAGGAGCTGATTATCTATGTGCACGTCTAATGTTTTCAATTTGTCCACAATATCAATATACTTGTTTAGGTGTTCGGACATATCCTCACCCTCACGCATCTTTGTGGATAACATGGTTTCTAACAAGCATGCAGTCTTGGCTGGCCCCTTTGATTCAAAAACATCTGCCAATTTTGTCCACACTTCCTTGGAGGTTACAGCATTCTTTATGTGGCAGAACACACTTGAGCCTAGTGTGAGAATGATGTCAGCTTTGGCTTTTCTATCGTTCCTCGCCCAGTTTTCGATCGCCGCTGCGTTTTCTACAGGTTTCGGGATACCGCCGGTTACATATTCCCAAAGATCGTTTTTAGTTAAAATTGCTTCAATCTGTATCTTCCAAACATCATAGTTTTCGTTATTTAACTTTTCTATATTTGTGTTTGGAACGCTCATCTTACCTTGCTTTGTTGAATAATAGAACTACGAAAAACAGCTTACGGCGTGGCGTGATCTTACGGGCGCAATTGAGGTTATGTTGCGTCCTAGATTTACCGGTTCAGCTTTTCTATTCCTTATTAACGAATATTTCGTGCTGGGCCCATAACCTGTTGGTTTGCATGCACAAATAACGCTCCTCACCAGCTCCAGTGTAACACAAAACAAGATTTATTTATTAGAACAAATATAACAGTACAACACGCCTTTGATGCGGAAGACGACGAGAGCGCAGAAGAAGGTTCTAGAAGGTTTCTTTAAAAAAAACAAAAGAAGGATTGGGAAGGGGGGCAGAAGCCCAACCATACCCGGAAAGCAATATAGGGCGCGTTTGCATGTTCAACAGAAATCCTGCGCATTTTCTAGAAAAAAATTCGAGCAGATGCTGAAATTTTTCGCGATAATTAAAAAATTTCAAATCGTCGTGGAAAAATTATTTTTAGTTGCAGGAGTCAATTACTATCATTTTTTCTCATTAGACATACCCTCAAAATCCTATCCACTTTCGCGAAAAAAATTTGAGAATGTGTGAAATGTTTCGACGGGAGAACAACATTTCGAATCGTTCTGAAAATATTATTTTCAGTTCCGAGGGTCGATTTCAATAATTTTTGGTGAATAGACATACACTCGAAATTCTGCGCATTTTCTAGAAAAAATTCGAGAAGATGCTGAAATTTTTCGAGAAAATTAAAAAATTTCGAATCGTACTGAAAAAATTATTTCCAATTCCGAGGGTCGATTACAATAATTTTTGGTGAATAGACATACCCTCGAAATCCTGCGCATTTTCTAGAAAATAATTCGAGCAGATGCTGAAATTTTTCGCGATAATTAAAAAATTTCAAATCGTCGTGGAAAAATTATTTTTAGTTGCAGGAGTCAATTACTATTGTTAAAAAGTATTGAATATATACTTTTAACTACGAAGTCCGGATAGAGGTGTGGGAGTATTATAGGGGAAGTGAATCGGACACAAATGATTTTCTTTTCGTCGGTCTTAAAGACCGACCTTTTATTACAAAATAGACAATAAAAAACAGAAAATCAAATTAACAGTTATCAGAAAGCAAAATTAACGAGATTGTTCTAAGAATATGAATTAATATTCGGCCTCGTGTCTGGCTCGCTCGGTCGCCGAACTCACAAGATTGAGGCAGGCCAGGATTCCTAAGAACAGAAAAACACGACTATGTGTTAGACACACGTACACGTTATACGTATCTTCGTCGCGCTCGTTTGCTCGCGCTCCTTGGTTCGTGATTCGAACGTATCGGAGCGGAGAAATGTAAACTTTCGTAAATTACGAAATATAAGTGGACTGTATTTTGGCTAGGAAAAGTGTTGGATATTGAAATAAAAGTAGGGACTTAGAAATCCTGTAAGTTGGCAACGCGCGAGCGGAACGGGAAGTTAGCGTGCGAGCGTGCGTGCAATATCTACGCCCCATTGCCTGCTGGATTCTATCGTAAGCAACACGTGCGCTGTGAGCATTATTTTAAGAGGTTATGGGCCCAGGCCACGTGTTAAATTAAAAGTAAAGCTAAAGGTAAAGTTAAAGTAAAGTTAAAGTTAAAGTAAAGTTAAAGTTGAAGTTAAAGTAAAGTGGAAAAAAAAATAAAGGTAAAGCTGAAATTAAAGTAAAGTTAAAGTTAAAAATAAAGTTAAAGTGAAGAAAAAGTGAAGGAAAATGTCGTGCACCAAATTAAGCGTTGCTAAGTTAAGCAATAGTAACTATCAAATATGGAAGTGTAAGGTCGAACTTTTATTAATAAAAGAAGATTTGTGGCATACGGTGAAAGAAGAAAGACCAGAGCAAGCAGATCAGAAGTGGATTAAAGCGGATTTGCAGGCAAGGGCCACAATAGGATTGTTATTAGAGGACGACCAGATAAGACACATTAAGGACACGACAACGGCAAGAGAAGCATGGGATTCTTTAAGAAGGTATCACGAAAAAGCTACTTTATCAAATCAAGTTTATCTTCTAAAGAAACTATGCAACACAAAATTAATGGAGAATGGTAATATGGAGGAACATTTGAATACCATGTTATCCATTGTGGATCAATTAGCAGCCCTGTGAAGAAATAAAGGATAAATTAGTTATAGCGATGGTGTTAAGCAGCTTGCCAGATTCATATGGAACATTGATTACGGCTTTGGAAACTAGATCCGAAAGTGAATTAACATTAGAACTGGTTAAAGGAAAGCTGATCGATGAGGATTTTAGACGAAGAAATTCACATTCGCAGTCTGCGGAGAGGGATAATATGGCCCTTAAAGCACAGCACCAAAGAAGCAACAGGCTAGCTACAAGTAAACCTACAGTACAGACAATGACATGTTATTTTTGCAGTAAACAGGGGCACATGAAAAAGGATTGTTACAAGTACCGAAAATGGAAGGCAAACAAAGAAAGGGCTAATCAGGTCAAAGTGAGACAAGGAACAAAGAAGAACCAGAATGGTGTTTCAGTACCAGAACAGGAATGACCGAAGGTAATATGAGGAGCCTGGTTTGTCGATTCTGGTGCCACAAGCCATATGACAAATGACAAAAGTTTCTTCAGTGTCCTGGAGAAAAGGGCATTGGCAGATGTACGTGTGGCAAAACCAGCAATATGCAAAAGTAAGAGGTATCGGAGAAGGTATATTGTTGTGCGAAGGTGCAGATGGACATATATCCCCAGTGCGAATCAAGGATGTATTGTTTTGTTCCTGAACTGGGAGAAAGTCTCCTGTCAGTAAGGAAATTAACAGAAAAAGGAATAGAGGTAAATTTCTGTGATAAAGAGTGCTACATAAAAGGGGAAATAAGGTTATAGTTACAGCAAGTGCAATAGGCAACCTGTACAAACTAAAGATAGTTAAACAGGCATTGCTCGCCACGTGTAAACACAATAATGATTGTATACATACATGGCATAGAAAAATTAGGACACAGAGATCCGCAGGCAATAAAGCGAAATGGCAGACAAGAATCTGGTAGACAATATGCAGATCAAGGATTGTGGCATAAAGATCACGTGTGAGGTATGCATCAAGGGGAAGATGCAGAGGCAAAGTTTTCCGAAAAGGTCATCAACACGGGCGAAGAAAATACTGGAATTAATCCATACGGATGTCTGCGGGCCAATGCAGACGATTACGCCAAGCAAGAAAAGGTATTTCCTAACATTGATAGATGATTTTAGTAGATATACCCACATATATTTTTTGCAACATAAATCTGAAGTACCAGAAAAAATTGCAAATTTCATTGAGTTAATGAAAACTAAGTATGGAACGAAACCCAAGTGTTTTCGATCAGACAGAGGGCGGGAATATATAAATCATCGGCTTGAAAAGATATTTCAGGAAGAGGGAATAGAGATGCAGCATACTGTGGCGTACTGTCCTGAGCAAAACGGCGTGGCAGAGAGGAAGAACAGGTCACTAATGGAAATGGGACGATGCTTATTAAGAGATGCGGATCTACCTAACAAATACTGGGCGGAAGCAGTAAACACTGCTAATTATTTACAAAATAGGATATACTCCAAAGCACTGGATGATATTCCAATCAAAAGATGGGACGGTACTAAACCAAATATGAAAACTTTCACAGGTTCGGTGCAAAGGTGTATGCTCATGTGCCAGATGAGTTAAGGAGAAAGCTAGACGCCAAAGCCCAGGAATTCAGGTTCGCGGGTACTCAGAGGAATCTAAAGGATATCGACTCTTGGACCCAGAAACTAACAAGGTGACAATTAGCCGAGATGTAAAGTTTCTGGAGGAGGAGGATGATGAAAATGAAAAGATCACTGTGCATTATGGGACATCAAGAATTCAGGGTTCTGTAACAGAGGAATCAAACAGAAGAGAGCCATTCAAGTGAAAGCGAGAGTCAGGAACCGGAAGAGGAACAACCCGAAGAGGAATTTCGTGATGAAGAGGAAATATTAAGTCCGGAATGCTCAAGGACGATAGAAATGAAGAAAGGCCCAGGGAGGCCAAAAACAATAAAGACAGGATTAAGGGGAAGACCAAGGAAGGAGCACAAGATGATCCCAGAAAATGGAATAAAGGAGATGGCATCTATGGCAGAAATACCGGTGCATAAAGCGATTTCAGGTTCGGATGCGGAAGAGTGGTACGCAGCCATCGGTCAAGAAGTAGAATCAATGATCAAGAAGGGTGTATTTGATATTGTGGACCGTCCTAAAGAAGGAAACGTGATAGATAGTAAGGTAGTATTAACCGACAAATTAAATAACGATGGTACAATAGGTAGGCGAAAGGCACGTATAGTCGCCCGTGGTTTTAGCCAGCGACCGGGTTTCGATTATAATGAAACATTTTCTCCCGTAGCCCGATTAGGATCAATCCGTTTACTTGTTGCTTTAGCTAGATCGTTTCAGCATGGAAATTCATCAGTTGGATGTAACAACAGCGTATTTAAACAGCGAACTGGATGTACCGCTGTATATGGAGATTCCGGAAAGATTTAAGGAGAGACATTGGAAAGAATGGTATCGAGAAATGAATCTGCTGAAATGACGAGTAGAGCGAGTAAAATGTTAAAACGTTTAAGAACCGGAGATAAGGTATGTTCTTTAAAGAAGGCAATTTATGGTTTGAAACAGGCGGGCCGTCAATGGAACATAATGATAAATAAAACAATTATTGAATTGGGCATGAAGCGTTCCATGGCGGATCCGTGTATATATTATAAAAAGGAAAAGAAAAGTATATTATTACTAGTTCTGTATGTAGATGATATTTTAGTTATGTCCAATAATATTAAATCTATTGTTGATGTTAAAGAAAAATTATCGTCCAGTATGGGAGTTAAGGGATTTAGGTTTAGTAAAGTATTGTTTAGGTATAAACTTTACCAAAGACGGAGACAATTATATCCTTAGCCAAAATAAATATGTTGAAAGACTGATGGTAAAATACAATATGAGTGATGCGAAACCGTCATGTATTCCGTTAGATCCAGGTTTAAGATTAAGCAAATGTAATGTATCGAGAGAATGTGAGACGTTGCCTTATAGAGAACTGCTAGGGTGTCTAATGTATTTAGCAGTGACGACTCGGCCGGATATAACTTTTTGCAATAAGTTATCTCAGTCAATTCAATAATAGTTACAGCCGAACACATTGGAACGCAGCAAGAGGAGTGTTGCGCTACCTCAAGGGAACTCGCCCAATATCGGTTAGTGTTTAAGAGGCAAACGGAACAGATAAAACGATATGTAGATGCGGATTGCGGAAAATCTGTGGATGATAGGCATTCTAATACAGGATTCGTTTTTGTACTCGTGTGCAGCACCGATTGCTTGGGAATCGCGCAAGCAAAGAACGGTGGCGTTATCTTCGACTGAAGCGGAGTATATGGGATTAGCGGACGCTACGAAGGAAGGGATATATTTAAGGAATTTCTTGTCAGAAATTGGGTTAAAGGGAATGGAACGAATAACTATATACAATGACAATTTAGGTGCACAGAAGCTAGCCGAAAATCCCATGTATCACCGTCGAACAAAGCACATTGATCTAAGACACCATTTTTGTCCGCGAGGCCATTCAGAATGGCGATATTGTTATCGAATATTTGAAGTCGGAGGATATGACAGCCGACATATTGACCAAGGCGTTGCCGCGAGCGAAACACGATAGATGTGTAAGTGGGTTGGGAATTGAAACCCAGGCTTAGTCCCTGCGTTACATTTTTTATTTTTATTTCAAAGGGGAAGTGTTGGATATTGAAATAAAAGTAGGGACTTAGAAATCCTGTAAGTTGGCAACGCGCGAGCGGAACGGGAAGTTAGCGTGCGAGCGTGCGTGCAATATCTACGCCCCATTGCCTGCTGGATTCTATCGTAAGCAACACGTGCGCTGTGAGCATTATTTTAAGAAAAAGAATTAAACTTCTTTTCCTCGCCGATTCAGTGGTCGATTGCCCAGTGGACGGGGATGCAAGAGGAGGTTGTAAGGCTCCTAATGCACTGTTCCCGCGAATATGCACACTGAGTCTGTGCGTCGAGTCGCACTGCAGTGCACTGCACGACCGTCAATCTGCGGCTTCTCTTAACACGTTCCAACAGATGACTTGTTTGGCCGAGAGTTACACTGCGAAGCCCGACAACACGTTGTTCACTGCACGAATACACTACTCGACGTGATACGTTGCAGTATTTTGAACTACGCGGGGCCTGACCCACGACTCCGTTACTTCTCCGCACTGGTGCTCCTCTAAACGTTACACCGGCGGGATCTGTAGAAGTAAGGAGGCGAAGACCGAAAATCACACGTCCAAAATGGACGTGGACTTGACTCCAGTGAGCCCACCAGGAGGTACACCACGTAGGTGCCTCCCTTTTGGTGTCTCCTAAGCCGTAGGGCAATCGCACAGAAGTATGGGCGGTATCGCCGACTTCTGTATGATTCAACGTGTATACGTTGGAATCGACCTTTAAATTCCGCACAGGAGGGGTCGAACACCTTATCGGTGTATTCTCGAGCCCTCCAAAATATGCAGTAAATTTAAATTAATTAAACTCGATCGAGATTTACTCGAACGAGAAGCAGGTGAACTTGCACGAATCGAGATGCGAATCGTGTTATCCAAGCAAGGTGGGAATAAATTTCCGACCTTTTCGAGCAAGGCTCGCTACACCCTTTTATACAGCAGTCTTTATGGCTTTCTCGCAAGAGGATTTTTCCTCTTCGATCGCGATTAACTTCTGATCGAAATATGATCGGGAGCCGATGCGTCTCGGTCAGAAGTCGCCGTAAGAAAGATACGGATTGACAGCCGAAGACGTCGCCGCGGTACTCTTACTGGTCGTTCCGTGGCGCTGTCTGATTTTCGGCCGTCTCTCCTTGTCACATTATTGGCGCACTACTCTCTCACGGTACTGACGTCACTAACACCGTTAGCACACTCGAATCGAAAGGTAATGAGCCGTTACCGATGCCAGAAAACCTAATAATACACACGTTTTTCAATCACCGTTCGCTATACAAATCCAATTAGAGATAATCTCTTGGTTATTGTACGTTAACAGGATTAACGGTAATTGCGGCCGAGGCTAATCGCTCGGCATTATGCAATCTTTAAACAACTATCATTTTTTTTCATTAGACATACCCTCAAAATCCTATCCACTTTCGCGAAAAAAATTTGAGAATGTGTGAAATGTTTCGACGGGAGAAAAAAATTTCGAATCGTTCAGAAAATATTATTTTCAGTTCCGAGGGTCGATTTCAATAATTTGTGGTGAATAGACATACCCTCGAAATTCTGCGCATTTTCTAGAAAAAAATTCGAGAAAATGCTGAAATTTTTCGAGAAAATTATAAAACTTCAAATCGTCGTGGAAAAATTATTTTTAGTTGCAGGAGTCAATTACTATCATTTTTTTCATTAGACATACCCTCAAAATCCTATCCACATTCGCGAAAAAATTTGAGAATGTGTGAAATGTTTCGACGGGAGAAACAAATTTCGAATCGTTCTGAAAATATTATTTTCAGTTCCGAGGGTCGATTACAATAATTTTTCGTGAATAGACATACCCTCGAAATTCTGCGCATTTTCTAGAAAAAAATTCGAGAAGATGATGAAATTTTTCGAGAAAATTAAAAAATTTCGAATCGTACTGAAAAAATTATTTTCAGTTCCGGGGGTCGATTACAATAATTTTTGGTGAATAGACATACCCTCGAAATCCTGCGCATTTTCTAGAAAATTTCGAGAAGATGCTGAAATTTTTCGAGAAAATTAAAAAACTTCGAATCGTACTGAAAAAATTATTTTCAGTTCTGGGGGTCGATTACAATAATTTTTGGTGAATAGACATACCCTCGAAATCCTGCGCATTTTCTAGAAAAAAATTCGAGCAGATGCTGAAATTTTTCGCGATAATTAAAAAATTTCAAATCGTCGTGGAAAAATTATTTTTAGTTGCAGGAGTCAATTACTATCTTTTTTTCATTAGACATACCCTCAAAATCCTATCCACTTTCGCGAAAAAAATTTGAGAATGTGTGAAATGTTTCGACGGGAGAAACAATTTCGAATCGTTCTGAAAATATTATTTTCAGTTCCGAGGGTCGATTACAATAATTTGTGGTGAATAGACATACCCTCGAAATTCTGCGCATTTTCTAGAAAAAAATTCGAGAAGATGCTGAAATTTTTCGAGAAAATTAAAAAATTACGAATCGTACTGAAAAAATTATTTTCAGTTCCGGGGGTCGATTACAATAATTTTTGCTGAATAGACATACCCTCGAAATCCTGCGCATTTTCTAGAAAAAAATTCGAGAATATGCTGAAATTTTTCGAGAAAATTAAAAAATTTCGAATCGTACTGAAAAAATTATTTTCAGTTCCGGGGGTCGATTACAATAATTTTTGGTGAATAGACATACCCTCGAAATCCTGCGCATTTTCTAGAAAAAAATTCGAGAAAATGCTGAAATTTTTCGAGAAAATTAAAAAACTTCAAATCGTCGTGGGAAAATTATTTTTAGTTGCAGGAGTCAATTACTCTCATTTTTTTTCATTAGACATACCCTCAAAATCCTATCCACTTTCGCGAAAAAAATTTGAGAATGTGTGAAATGTTTCGACGGGAGAAACAAATTTCGAATCGTTCTGAAAATATTATTTTCAGTTCCCTAGGGTCGATTACAATAATTTTTGGTGAATAGACATACACACGAAATCCTGCGCATTTTCTAGAAAAAAATTCGAGCAGATGCTGAAATTTTTCATGATAATTAAAAAATTTCAAATCGTCGTGGAAAAATTATTTTTAGTTGCAGGAGTCAATTACTATCATTTTTTTCATTAGACATACCCTCAAAATCCTATCCACTTTCAAGCGAAAAATTTGAGAATGTGTGAAATGTTTCGATGGTTGTAATTTATTTCGAATCGTTCTGAAAATATTATTTTCAGTTCCGAGGGTCGATTACAATAATTTGTGGTGAATAGACATACGCTCGAAATTCTGCGCATTTTCTAGAAAAAAATTCGAGAAGATGCTGAAATTTTTCGAGAAAAGTAAAAAATTTCGAATCGAACTGAAAAAATTATTTTCAGTTCCGGGGTCGATTACAATAATTTTTGATGAATAGACATACCCTCGAAATTCTGCGCATTTTCTAGAAAAAAATTCGAGAATATGCTGAAATTTTTCGAGAAAATTAAAAAATTTCGAGTGTTACTGAAAAAATTATTTTCAGTTCCGGGGGTCGATTACAATAATTTTTGGTGAATAGACATACCCTCGAAATCCTGCGCATTTTCTAGAAAAAAATTCGAGAAAATGCTGAAATTATTCGAGAAAATTATAAAACTTCAAATCGTCGTGGAAAAATTATTTTTAGTTGCAGGAGTCAATTACTATCATTTTTTTTCATTAGACATACCCTCAAAATCCTATCCACTTTCGCGAGAAAAATTTGAGAATGTGTGAAATGTTTCGACGGGAGAAAAAAATTTCGAATCGTTCTGAAAATATTATTTTCAGTTAGGAGGGTCGATTACAATAAATTTTGGTGAATAGACATACCCTCGAAATTTTGCGCATTTTCTAGAAAAAAATTCGAGAAATGCTGAAATTTTCCGAGAAAATGAAAAATTTTCGAATCGTACTGAAAAAATTATTTTCAGTTCCGGGGGTCGATTACAATAATTTTTGGTGAATAGACATACCCTCGAAATCCTGCGCATTTTCTAGAAAAAAATTCGAGAATATGCTGAAATTTTTCGAGAAAATTAAAAAACTTCGAATCGTACTGAAAAAATTATTTTCAGTTCGGGGGTCGATTACAATAATTTTTGGTGAATAGACATACCCTCGAAATTCTGCGCATTTTCTAGAAAAAAATTCGAGAAAATGCTGAAATTTTTCGAGAAAATTAAAAAATCTCGAATCGTACTGAAAAAATTATTTTCAGTTCCGGGGGTCGATTACAATACTTTTGGCGAATAGACATACCCTCGAAATCCAGCGCATTTTCTAGAAAAAAATTCGAGAAGATGCTGAAATTTTTCGAGAAAATTAAAAAACTTCGAATCGTACTGAAAAAATTATTTTCAGTTCTGGGGGTCGATTACAATAATTTTTGGTGAATAGACATACCCTCGAAATCCTACGCATTTTCTAGAAAAAAATTCGTGCAGATGCTGAAATTTTTCGCGATAATTAAAAAATTTCAAATCGTCGTGGAAAAATTATTTTTAGTTGCAGGAGTCAATTACTATCATTTTTTTCATTAGACATACCTCAAAATCCTATCCACTTTCGCGAAAAAAATTTGAGAATGTGTGAAATGTTTCGACGGGAGAAAAAAATTCGAATCGTTCTGAAAATATTATTTTCAGTTCCGAGGGTCGATTACAATAATTTTTTGTGAATAGACATACCCTCGAAATCCTGCGCATTTTCTAGAAAATAATTCGAGCAGATGCTGAAATTTTTCGCGATAATTAAAAAACTTCAAATCGTCGTGGAAAAATTATTTTTAGTTGCAGGAGTCAATTACTATCATTTTTTTTCATTAGACATACCCTCAAAATCCTATCTGTTGATGAGGTCAGGATAATAAACATAGACACAAAAACGAACAAAACGTGAATTTATATAAAAGCAAAACTATGGCAGTATATAACCGTTCCGTAGGAGATGAGAATATATAATGCGACGGTCGCTCGTCGCAGCGAAACATTTGAGACAAAACAATTTGTTGTAACTGGATCACTCTCAGCAGGCACTGAATGTAAATGTATCCAGTGCCTAAGAAATATTATCGACCTTTTTCTTAACACTTCCCCGAGAAGGTACTGGACTACTGGATTTATCAAGTAACATCCAAGTCAGTCCCACATTAATGACGCAGCTCTCGTGCTTCGGTTTGCTGAGCGCCTTGCTAGCACGTCGGCTGGCATGTTCTCAGAAGCGATGTGTTGAATATCCACCAGTCCTGAATCGACGGCCTCGCGAACGAAATGATGCCGGATGTCTATGTGTTTGGTCCAAGCGTGGAAAACTGGATTACCTGCAAGTTTCTGAGCTCCAAAATTATCATTTGACAATTTAATAACGTCCACTCTCTCGCCGAGCTCGTGTAGGAAACGGCGAAGATAGACAGCCTCTTTGGTTGCCTCGCTGAGTGCCATATACTCAGCTTCGGTTGAAGATAGAGCTACAGTCCGCTGCTTCTTCGAATCCCACGTTACGCACCCGCCATTCATAATGAATGCATACCCGGTAAATGTCCTCCTGTCATCGGTACACCCAGCCCAATCCGCATCCACGAATCCTTCTATCGGCCGTTCGTCGCGCCGGTAGGTGATGCCCAGGTCTGCTGTTCCTCGTAAATACCGCAGAACCCGCTTTGCTGCCATCCAGTGAGTCTTTCCAAAACACTCGTTGAACTGGCTCAGCAAGCTCGCTGCATGGGCCACGTCCGGCCGCGTTGCTACGGAGAGATACAACAAAGCTCCGACTAACTCACGATAAGGCGGCTTCGGTCCATCGTATTGGGCCCAGACTTCCGTTTTCGTCAATTTTGTACCCACGTCAAGTGGGGGTCGAAAGCGGATTCGCGTTCTCCATCCCGAAACGTCGCAAGATATCGCGAATATAGGTCTTCTGGGTCAGCCTGATACCGTCTTGGCTCCTCTCGAAATCTATACCTAGGCACCGGTTAAGATCACCAAGTTCCTTCATCTGAAAACTTTTATTCAACTCGATCCCAAAATTAGTGACTTTAGTCAGATTTCGAGACATGATGAGAATATCATCGACGTATACAACGATCATCAGCAGATCGTCTCCGTCGCCCTTCAAATAAAGACACGGATCTCCTTTTGAAGGAATAGCTCCAAGATTTCGAAGCTCCTTTTCCGTATAAGGCCTTCCTCAGACGACACACCTTATCTCCGCTCATCAGTCTCTTCAAAGTGATCCTCGCATCGTTCGACGTTGACTCCTTCCTGAGAATGTATCGAAGAGTGTCTTGAACCTTCTCCGGAACTTCCATAAAGATTTCCTCTTCTAGTACACCATTCAAGTATGCAGTGGTCACGTCGCACTGCCTAATGTGCATTCCTCTGCGAGCCGCCAGAGCAATCGCCAAGCGAAACGTTCCCAGACGCGCTACGGGAGCATACGTCTCGTGAAAATCTCTTCCCGGCTGCTGGGAAAAACCTCTCGCAACAATCCTGGCTTTCCGTTTTTCCAGGGCTTCGTTGGTCCTGAACTTGTTTCGAAGCACGAAACGGCTCCCAACGACACTGCGCCCCTTCGGCCTATCAACAATCTCCCAGGTTTTGTTACATAAAACGGACTTCATCTCACTCGCCATGGCTTCCATCCATTCGTTCGACTCTTGACTCGACAACGCTTCTGTTAATGGAATCTCTCCGACCATCGCCTCTTCGACCATCGACTTCGATTCGACCATCTGTAAAACTCTACATTCTGCGGCGTCGGCAGTAGTAGATTCGACCACTTCTTCTTCCTCTTCGTCCTCGACGGTTGAATCGACCTCGATCATGTTGTAATCTTTTCTCGGTCTTCCTCGTCTCCCCGTCATTACTTTTCGTGGCCTCCCTCTGCCACGCCTCGAAGTCGATGGTTGCTGACGATTTACATCTCTACCCTCGATCGCTGAAACAGAAGACGAAGGAGAGTCATACCTCGTATTTGATTCGCGATCGATTGGCTCTTCCGGAATCTTCGTCAATGGGAAATCGGAACCCAAATACTCCGCAGTATCTTCGCAGTTCTCCATAAGAGTCGAATACGGGCTAGTTTGAACACCAACTTTCTCCAAGAACTTTATGTCGCGGGATACCACGATTCTCCTTTCGTTAGAGATCCAGACTCGATAGCCCTTAGATTCCTCGCTGTATCCAACAAGAACGCCCGTCTTGGATCGAGACTCAAGCTTACTTTTGTTTTGGGTCCTATCCAAAACATGTACATCGCAGCCGAAAAGTCGCATGAAACCAACGTTACGAGCCTTTCCGTACCATGCCTCGTACGGCGTTCTTCCTTGCAGTCTACTCGTGGGACATCGGTTCCGAATAAAATTCGCCGTATTCACGGCCTCTGCCCAAAAATATGGTGGCAAACCTGACTCGATAAGAAGACACCTTGCCATCTCCATTAGGGTTCGATTCCGTCTTTCGGCTACCCCGTTCTGTTCCGGGCTGTAAGGAACCGTCAAGCGCCGCGTTATCCCGTGCTTTCGAAGAAGATCGTCAAACTTCGTGTTCACATATTCCAAGCCGTTGTCCGTTTGAAGAGTCTTCACTTTCTTCCCCTGTTGGGTTTCTACGAGTACCCTGTACTCTTCGAATTTCTGGAGCGCCTGGTTCTTGTGCTCGACGAATCTTATCTCACACCATCCTGTGCAGTCGTCGATAAACGTCACAAAGTAACGACTTCTTCCAATGGATACGTTCCTCATTGGACCACAAACATCCGAGTGAACCAGATCGCCCAGGCTGACACCCTCTCAGACATCCTGGGAAAGGAAGACGAGACATCTTCCCTTAATACATACCTCGCAGACAAATTTCTTGCTCAGGTCCCCACTTGCACTCCCTGAATTGCGCCATTTTTGAGTGCATTGCGAAGCGACTCCTGGTTCAAGTGTCCGAGACGAATATGCCAATCTTCCAGCGAATCTGCTCTCGACGTACAAGCTGCTCTCCCTTGTTCGTTGACCACCTTGCAGTTGTCCTCGTTGCCACGGACGTAGTACAGGCCGTTCGTTCGTTCCGCGACCAGAATCACGCTTCCCGCGTCGTCGACCACCTTGGTTTCGTGCTTGTCAAAATTACGCGATATCCCTTATCGGTGATTCGACCGACCGACACGAGATTTGTTCGGAGATCCGGCACATATAGAGTCTCGTGAAAAACGAATTGTTCTTTCACTCCCGTTTATGTTCGTCGCGAATGGAATCGATTCCTTGCGCTTCTATTTCCGCGCACGCACTATTTGCCATATTTATGCGTCCACGCTTCCAAGCGGCAACTTTCGTAAATGCACGGGCATCGTTACAAATATGGGATGTACACTCCACTGTCGATACACCAATCACCCCCATACGACCGTTCATACGTCTGTAAAACCTCGTCGCGTTCTTCCGCGCCCGACACGGCGTACAAACTCACGTCCTCGGCGCGTCTTAACAGTCTGATTCGCGGACCGACCTCGCGTCACAGTCCCTCGCAAAATGTCCGTACTTGTGGCACCTAAAACACTTCACTTTACCCTTTGGATTTTGAGGCTGAGACTCCCTTTTCCAATTGTAACTGCTTTTCTTGTTTACGGATTTCCCGGCCACCATTGCATTTTGACTAGGAACACTTCGGCCTTCCTTGCGCGATTCGTACTCCTCCAATATTTTTATACGTAACGTTTCAGGCGATGGAAGATCGTCTCGCGACACAATTGCGCACCGAAAGTTTTCAAAACTATCAGGCAAGCTTCGAAGAAGCATTACCGTCAACAAATCTGGAACTATCCTTATGTCCATGTCAGCTAACTTATCGACGATGTCTAAAAACTCTTGCGTACTTTTACGCGCATCATCACCGTCTCCCATTCTATGTGAAATTAGACGATTTAATAGAGCTGCTTTACGAACCGGACCTTTCGATTGGTGAATCTCTTCCAACTTCAGCCAGATCTCTCGTGCTGTCGTGCACGACTTCACTGTCTTGATTTCCGACGGGCTTATCGACAATATGATGTCCGATAGCGCTTTCAAATCCCCTTGAATCCAACCGGTCGCGGCAGCGTCGGCTGCAGGCCTCGCAAAATCGCCGCTTACGTAACCCCAGGCGTCGTTTTTTATTAAAACCGCCCGCATTTGGATTCTCCAGGTATCATAATTGTCTTTACCGAGTTGCTCAAGACGTACTGCACTTCCCGTATTCATTTTGAACGTTAACTCAAGGAAAGAAACGAGAAATAAGAACAAACCGCAGTTTCCGAGCTACGCGTGTCTAAGAAATTTATTTTCAGCGTATACTTTCGTGTTTCCTGGGCCCATAACCTGTTGATGAGGTCAGGATAATAAACATAGACACAAAAACGAACAAAACGTGAATTTATATAAAAGCAAAACTATGGCAGTACATAAACGTTCCGTAGGAGATTAGAATATATAATGCGACGGCCGCTCGTCGCAGCGAAACATTTGAGACAAAACAATTTGTTGTAACTGGATCACTCTCAGCAGGCATTGAATGTAAATGTATCCAGTGCCTAAGAAATATTATCGACCTTTTTCTTAACACTATCCACTTTCGCGAATAAAATTTGAGAATGTCTGAAATGTTTCGACGGGAGAAACAAATTTCGAATCGTTCTGAAAATATTATTTTCAGTTCCGAGGGTCGATTACAATAATTTTTTGTGAATAGACATACCCTCGAAATCCTTCGCATTTTCTAGAAAAAAATTCGAGCAGATGCTGAAATTTTCGAGATAATTAAAAATTTCAAATCGTCGTGGAAAAATTATTTTTTAGTTGCAGGAGTCAATTACTATCATTTTTTCATTAGACATACCCTCAAAATCCTATTCACTTTCGCGACACAAATTTGAGAATGTGTGAAATGTTTCGACGGGAGAACAAAATTTCGAATCGTTCTGAAAATATTATTTTCAGTTCCGGAGGGTCGATTACAATAATTTTGGTGAATAGACATACCTCGAAATTCTGCGCATTTTCTAGAAAAAATTCGAGAAAATGCTGAAATTTTTCGAGAAAATTAAAAATTTCGAATCGTTCTGAAAAATTATTTCCAATTCCGAGGGTCGATTACAATAATTTTTGGTGAATAGACATACCTCGAAATCCTGCGCATTTTCTAGAAAACATTCGAGCAGATGCTGAAATTTTTCGCGATAATTAAAAAATTTCAAATCGTCGTGGAAAAATTATTTTTAGTTGCAGGAGTCAATTACTATCATTTTATTTCATTAGACATACCCTCAAAATCCTATCCACTTTCGCGAAAAAAATTTGAGAATGTGTGAAATGTTTCGACGGGAGAAAAAAATTTCGAATCGTTCTGAAAATATTATTTTTAGTTCCGAGGGTCGATTACAATAATTTTTGGTGAATAGACATACCCTCGAAATTCTGCGCATTTTCTAGAAAAAAATTCGAGAAGATGCTTAAATTTTTCGAGAAAATTAAAAAATTTCGAATCGTTCTGAAAAACCTATTTTCAGTTCCGAGGGTCGATTACACTAATTTTTGGTGAATAGACATACCAAAGAAATCCTGCGCATTTTCTAGAAAAAATTGAGCAAATGCTGAAATTTTTCGCGATAATTAAAAATTTCAAATCGTCGTGGAAAATTACTTTAGTTGCAGGAGTCAATTACTATCATTTTTATCATTAGACATACCCTCAAAATCCTATCCACTTTCGCGAAAAAAATTTGAGAATGTGTGAAATGTTTCGACGGGAGAAAATAATTTCGAATCGTTCTGAAAATATTATTTTCAGTTCCGAGGGTCGATTACAATAATTTTTGGTGAATAGACATACCCTCGAAATTCTGCGCATTTTCTAGTAAAAAATTCGAGAAGATGCTGAAATTTTTCGAGAACATTAAAAATGTTCGACTCGCACTGAAAATTATTTTCAGTTCCGGGGTCGATTACAATAATTTTTGGTGAATAGACATACTCCCCGAAATCCTGCGCATTTTCTAGAAAAAATTCGAGCACATGCTGAAATTTTTTCGCGATAATTAAAAATTTCTAAATCGTCGTGGAAAAAATTATTTTAGTTGCAGGAGTCAATTACTATCATTTTTTCATTAGACATTCCTCAAAATCCTATTCACTTTCAAGCGAAAAAATTTGAGAACGTGTGAAATGTTTCTGACGGGGAGAAAAAATTTCGAATCGTTCTTGAAAATATTATTTTCAGTTCCGAGGGTCGATTACAATAATTTTTGGTGACGAGAAATACCTTCGAAATTCTGGCGCATTTTCTAGAAAATTGAGAAGATGCTGAAATTTTTTCGAGAAAATTAAAAATTTCTGAACTCGTTCTGAAAAATTATTTCCAATTCTGAGGGTCGATTACAATAATTTTTGTGAATAGGACATACCCTCGAAATCCTGCGCATTTTCTAGAAAAATTCGAGGCAGATGCTGAAATTTTTCGCGGTAGTTAAAAAATTTCCAAATCGTCGTGGAAAAATTATTTTTAGTTGCAGGAGTCAATTACTATCACGTGTTTTTCATTAGACATACCCTCAAAATCCTATCCACTTTCGCTGGGAAAAAAATTTGAGAATGTGTGAAATGTTCTTCTCTGACGGGAGAAAAAAATTTCTGGAATCGTTCTGAAAATATTATTTTCAGTCTCCGAGGGTCGATTACAATAATTTTTGGTGAATAGACATACCCTCAGAAATTCTGCGCATTTTCTAGAAAAATTCGAGAAGATGCTGAAATTTTTCGAGAAAATTAAAAATTTCGAATCGTACTGAAAATATTATTTTCAGTCTCTGGGGGTCGATTACAATAATTTTTGGTGAATAGACATTACCAACGAAATCCTGCGCATTTTCTAGAAAAAATTCGAGCAAATGCAAGGAAATTTTTCGCGATAATTAAAAATTTCAAATCGTCGTGGAAAAATTATTTTTAGTTGCAGGAGTCAATTACTATCATTTTTTTTCATTAGACATACCCTCAAAATCCTAATCCACTTTTCGGGGCGAAAAAAATTTGAGAATGTGTGAAATAAGTTTCCTTGACGGGAGAAAAAAATTTCGAATCGTTCTGAAAATATTATTTTCAGTTCCGAGGGTCGATTACAATAATTTTTGGTGAATAGACATACCCTCGAAATTCTGCGCATTTTCAAGAAAAAAATTCGAGAAAATGCTGAAATTTTTCGAGAAAATTAAAAAATTTCGAATCTGTTGAATTTTGGCGCGCTAATCAGTGGGTTATTGCGCACGTGTATTTCCCGAAGGCGCCGCCTCGGGACGAGTGTCTTTTGTCTGGGAGATTCGCGGATGTTCGTGAGAGTCCGGGGGTTCCCCGCTCTTCTGGTGGTAGCGTCCGGCGGAGTAACTCGCGCTGTTGCGAAAAGGGCGAGGTTTTTCTTTTGTACCGCGCGCGTGGCAGAAACGCGTTTTGTACGCGTGCTTTGTATTATATTGTTGCACAATAAATTCACTAAAAATCTGAACAGGTTAGTGGGCCCAGCACCCTCACCGACTGCGCCTTAGAATATATAAGTTTAGTGAAAAAGTGAGGTTAGAATCGCGCGCCACGTAGTTTAGTAAAAGTTACAAAATGAATCTAGGAAAGATTGAACGGATAGAAAACTGAAACAGCATCGAACTATGAGATCTGGAAGATAAGCAAATGAGGAGTGTGCTTTAGGGTATAATGATTTGTGGGGTTACGTGAAATGGAACCGTACCCAAACCCGGAAGAAAATTATGCTGATTGGATCATGCGGGACGAGAGAAGGTTCTAGACGTAATCACCCTAAGCATACAATCGATCAGTGGGCAATTATATCAAAAGGGCAGATACTTCCAATGCAAGCATGGGAAATGCTCAAAGGTATTTATGAATCAAGGAGGCCCATGAGGCAATGTGGTTACTCTTTTCAATCAGTTATATCGCTTAAAAAAAAGTCCGGAGACCAGAGTATGTCTCAACATATATAAATGAGTTTGTAAGAATAGCAGAACAATTGGAGTGAATGTGATATGAAATTACCAGAAAAATCTGTTGTCTGTTTGGCTTTCTAAATTCATTACCAAGCGAATATGAAACTATCAGCATAGCGTTACAGCCCAGAGACGGGATGCCAACTCTGGAAGAACTCATAAGACAAGGCTACTGGAGGAGGAAGCTAGGAAAATGGAGAGAGTTCGAGGGGGTCAAGAAGCTGGAGAAAGAAGAAGAAGCCTTCACTAACTAAGAGGAAAGAAGGGGACAAGAACAAAAATTATGGAATGACCACACAAAACTCCCCACCAGGTAAAAAGAAAGTTAAATGTTTTAACTGCGGGAAAGATAGGCCACTCTGGCTAAGAATTGCAGATCCAATCCAAAAGGAAGGAACATGGAACGAAGAGACGATGCGATTATTGCAGTTGCCTTGAATCACCGGACTCCCAAAGTCAGACACATGGTGCCTAGGACAGTGGTGCAACTACACATATGTGTAATGACAGCAGCAAAATTCAACGGGCTGGAATAGGAAAGAAACAACTAAGATTTACACAGCTGCGGAGAACTGTGTCAAGTCAGAAGGAAAGGGAGAAGTAAATATTAAGGTGCAAGCCGAAGGTGACAAACCAAATGATATTAGTTGCTGCAAGATGCAACAGCAGTCTGGAATTCCAAAGTAACCTATTATCGGTGTCAAGCATCACGCCATGGATACAAGGGGTAACATTTCAAAAGATTACGCTGTTGTAACCAGGCTGATGGATCTATAGCAATGAAGGCCACCATGGCGACAAATGGGTTTGTATGTGGTAAATTATAATTCTGCCGAGTATGCAGGTATGCCGTACCACAATAATAATTTAACAAAATGGCAATAACAGAAGAGGACACTTGAACCCAATGACCTCAAAAGAATGAAAAATATGGTACTAGGAATAAAAACGAAAGCATGTAGATGGTCAAGTTGAGAAGTGTGAAGTATGTGACAAAATGCAAGATCTACCAACCACTTTTCAGGTCATCAACCAGAAGCGAGAAGAGAGTTCTAGGTCTTGCGGTTAGCGACATATGTGGTCCGATGCACGTGCACCTCGCTAGGGGAGTGAGTAGTATTTCTGCCTCGTTCATTGACGACAAAACGAGGTACATTGAAGTTGCAATGATAAAGAATAAGTCCGACGTATTCAAGGTATTCAAGGAGTATAAATCCAAAGCGGAGAAACTTTACAGGGCAATTAATAACGAAGCTTCGTACTGACAACGCCAAAGAGTAGATGTCAAAAGAATTCTGTGTTACCTGAAAAAGCGGCGAAGGTAATAAGGGGAGCGATTGAAGCTGCATGCTACACACACCACAACAGAATGGAGTGGCTGAGAGGGCGAACCGTACTTTGGTTGACAGCCGGCAAGATGCATGCTTCTACAGGCAAAAGCACCTTTCACCCTATGCGGGCAGGAAGCCGTTAACGGCAGCAGCGTACATAAGAAACCGATGCTCAACGAAGGCTTTGGACGAATACACGCCGTACGTAAGGATGGACGGGAAAAGAAACTGTATATCGGATTTCCTGTGAATATTTGGTAGTCAAATCACCGCATTAAATAAAAGACATAGATACAACAAATTCGCACCCAAGGGTAAGGAGCTCGTGGCTAGTGGGCTACTCGGAAGAAGCCAAAGCATACAGGCTATGGGAGAGAGGAAGCAAATCTGTAGAAAAATACAGAGATGTAAGATTCCTGGAAGATCGGGAGGATAGAATCACTCAACAACGAGTGAGACGTTTTTTGAGATGTTCCTGAACTATTCAGCCGCAGATCAGAAATGATTGATGAACAGTGAAGTTCAGCAATCGGGGCAAAGATGGACATGTTAGAAAGGAACTCCCGGCGAAAATAGAAACACCAACGACGCGAGCAACAAGGAGAGGCCCTGGACGTCCCAGAATGGAAAGAACTGGTAGAAAAGGGAGACCAAGAAAATATTTTGCATCCCCCCTTCACAGAGATTGCGGCTGGAGAGGCCAAGTGAACAATAATAACTGGAATATGAGCAATATCGGGAACGAGAGGACTGACTAGAAGCTTATTCGCACGGAATACAATGGCTTAATGGAAAATAATACTTGGACCGTGGTAGGCAAAACCAAAGGCAAAAAATACTTCAAAGTGCAAATGGGTTTTTAAGGTTAAAAGACACCAGGACGGCACGATCGAGAAATATAAAGCTAGATTGGCGGCTAGGAGGCGACCAACAAAGAGAGAAGGGGTCGACTTCGACGAAGTTTTCGCACCAGTAGCGAGAGATCTCTGGAGACGATACGCACTCTACTTCTGCGTCGAGCGTCGCCTGTGGAATGCACGTCTACCAACTGGATGTGGTGACGGCTTACGTCCAGGGTAACCACACGACGACGATATATATGGAGCAACCTGAGATGTTCGTAAGGCAATAGGTCAAGAAGAAAAGGTATGTAAGCTGAATAGGCCGTTGGTAATGGATTAAGGCAAGCAGGTCGTGAAACGGTATCGACGATTGTATCGACTATTTAGTTGGGTTAGGATTTCTAAGAATACTATAGTGAATCCGTGCGTATATATAGACTCTAGAGAAAAATCAGACACTGCAATTGTTGTTTATGTCGACGATATATTAACCGCAAGTCCATGAATCGCAAATAAACAATCACTCTTTACTAAATCTAATAGAGATAAAAACATAAGTTAGGGCGCGAAGACCAAATGAAAGATCTTGCAACATTTAGGAAATACTGGGAATGCGTGTAGAGAGACAAGGTGATCTCGGAAATATAACGATAACGCAAGAAAGATATATTCAAAATACGTTGCAAAGATTCAAAATGAGTGATTAATAAGCCGATAAGCACCTCTTTAGAAACGAATGTAAATATCAATGCGAGATGTAAGCGTTATGTCGAAGAACAAATAGTGGACGTTTACAGGGAACTTGTAGGATCTCTAATTTATCTCGCTAACGCGTCGCGACCGGACATAGCAGCAGAAGCGAGCTTTTTGAGTCGATTCTGCAACAGTCCGAAATTAATTTACTGGAAAATGGCAAAGCGGGTTCTAAGATATTTGAAGGGGACGATAAACTACAAAAATAGAATACCTTAAAGAACATGACTGCTTAACGGCGTACGTAGACTCCGGACTGGGCATATGATACGACAAATAGACGCTCGAATGCGTGGATACGTGACATACTTTCTATCTGGGGGGACCGATTAGCTTAAACAGTCGAAAACAAAAATCGGTCAGCGCTTTCAACCATGGAAGCCGAATACATGGCTCTCTCAGATGCAGCCAAAGAAACAATATATGTAAGAGACTTTACTTTAGACACATACGACACTATAATATACTAAGCAAGAAGCGACTGAAATTTATTGCGACAATCAGAGTGCAATACAGTTGTTTAAAAACAGTGTGCATCACGCGCGGAGCAAAGTTATTATAGATATCTTGGTATCATTTTTCCCTATAACTCCCAAGATGAGGTTGAAATTAACGTAAAGTGGCACCTAACAGCGAGATGACTGGTGATTGATAATGAATTAAGCACTATCAAAAAATGTGAATACTACGAATGCAGTTGAGCGACTAGGGATTGAAGAATTATTGTGAGCGCATTAACCCAAAGATTAAGGGGAGTGTTGAATTCCACGCTAATCAACTGGGTTATTGCGCACGTGCATTTCCCCGTGAAGGCGCCGCCTCGGGACGAGTGTCTTTTTGTCTGGGAGACTCGGTGGATGTTCGTGAGAGTCCGGGGTTCCCCGCTCTTCTGGTGGTAGCGTCCGGCGCGGAGTAACACGCGCTAAGTTGCGAAAGCGGGCGAGGTTTTTCTTTCGTACCGCGCGCGTGGCGAAAACGCGTTTTGTACGCGTGTTTTGTATTATATTATGCACAATAAATTCACCAAAAGAATCTAACAGAATCGTCTCAGCAATATTATTTTCAAAGTTCTCGAGGGTCGATTACAATAATTTTTGGTGAATAGACAGCTCTTCAAATCTATGCGCATTTTCTAGAAAAAATTCGAGCGATGCCAACCTTTCGAGAAAATTAAAAATTTTCGAATCGTACTGAAAAATTATTTTCAGTTCTGGGGGTCGATTACAATAATTTTTGGTGAATAGACATTACTAACGAAATCCGTGCGCATTTGGTAGAAAAAATTCGAGCAGAAATGCTTGAAATTTTTCATGATAATTAAAAATTTCCAAATCGTCGTGGAAAAATTATTTCAAAGTTGTATGAGTCACCATTACTATCATTTTTTCATTAGACATACCCTCAAAACTCTATCCACTTTCGGGCGAAAAAATTTGAGAATGTGTGAAATGTTTCTGACGGGAGAAAAAATTTTGAACTGTCTCTGAAAATATGATTTTCAAATCTGAGGTCGTCGATTGCTGTCACTTTTGGTGAATAGACATACTTCCTCGGTATTCTGCGCATTTTCTAGAAAAAATTCGAGAAGATGCTGAAATTTTTTGAGAAAATTAAAAATTTCGAATCTGTTCTAGTGTAGTCTATTCCTAATTCCGAGGGTCAGATTACAATAACTTTTGCAGAATAGATGATACCTCGAAACCCTGCGCATTTCTTGTTACAGGGAAAAAATTCGAGCAGATGCTGAAATTTTTTCGCGATAATTAAAAACTTCAAATCGTCGTGGAAAATTATTTTTAGCTGCAGGAGTCAATTACTATCATTTTTTATCATTAGACATACCCTCAAAATGATATCCACTTTCGCGAAAAAAATTTGAGAGTGTGTGAAATGTATCGATTTGGGAGAAAAAATTTCGAATCGTTCTGAAAATATTATTTCTTCAGTTCCGAGGGTCGATTACAATACTTAAAATAGACATACCCTCGAAATTCTGCGCATTTTCTAGAAAAAATTCCGAGAAGATGCTGAAATTGTTCGAGAAAATTAAAAATTTCGAATCGTACTGAAAAAATTATTTTCAGTTCTGGGGGTCGATTACACACTTGGTGAATAGACATACCAACGAAATCCTGCGCATTTTCTAGAAAAAAATTCGAGAAAATGCTGAAATTTTATGATAAAATTAAAAAATTTCAAATCGTCGTGGAAAAATTATTTTTAGTTGCAGGAGTCAATTACTATCATTTTTTTTCATTAGACATACCCTCAAAATCCTATCCACTTTCGCGAAAAAAATTTGAGAATGTGTGAAATGTTTCGACGGGAGAAAAAAATTCGAATCGTTCCTGAAAAATAGCTATTTTCAGTTCCGAGGAATAATTACAATAATTTTTGGTGAACAGACATACGCCTCGAAATTCTTGCGTGTACATTTTCTAGAAAAAATTCGAGAAGATGCTGAAATTTTTCGGAGAAAATTAAAAATTTCGAATCGTTCTGAAAAAATTACTTCCACCCGAGGGTCGATTACGGCCAATAATTTTTGGTAAAGACAGACATACCCTCGAAATCCTGCGCATTTGCTAGAAAAAATTCGAGCAGATGCTGAAATTTTTCATGATAATTAAAAAACTTCAAATCGTCGTGGAAAAATTATCTTGTAGTTGCAGGAGCCAA
This sequence comes from Colletes collaris, assembly GCA_030068185.1. NCBI lineage: Eukaryota > Metazoa > Arthropoda > Insecta > Hymenoptera > Colletidae > Colletes > Colletes collaris. Next base: position 176,539 of record JASGYR010000278.1, read on the forward strand.
TTACTATCATTTTTATCATTAGACATACCAAAAATCCTATCTATCTTTCATGAAAAAAATTTGAGAATGTGTGAAATGTTTCGACGGAAGAAAAATTTCTAATCGTTCTGAAAATATTATTTTCAGTTCCGAGGGTCGATTATGTAATGTACTGGGTGAATAGATTACACTCGAAATTCTGCGCATTTTCTAGAAAAAAATTCGAGAAGATGCTGAGCCTTTTCTGAGAAAATTAAAAATTTCTTGAATCGTACCTGAAAAAATTATTTTCAGTTCTGGGGTCGTGATTACAATAATTTTTGGTGAATAGACATACCAACGAAATCCTGCGCATTTTTCTAGAAAAAATTCGAGTAAATACTGAAATTTTTCATGCGATAATTAGTAATTTCCAAATCGTCGTGGAAAAATTATTTTTAGTTGCAGGGGAGTCAATTACTATCATTTTTTTCATTAGACATACCCTCAAAATCCTATCCACTTTCAAGTGGAAAAATTTGAGAATGTGTGAAATGTTTCGACGGGAGAAAATTCTCGAATCGTTCTGAAAATATTATTTTCAGTTCCGAGGGTCAACACTACAACAATTTTTGGTGAATAGACATATTCCTCGAAATTCTGCGCATTTTCTAGAAAAAATTCGAGAAGATGCTGAAATTTTTCGAGAAAATTAAAAATTTCGAATCGTTCTCTGGTGTACTATTTCCAACCCTGAGGGTCGATTACAATAATTTTTGGTGAATAGACATACCCTCGAAATCCTGCGCATTTGCTAGAAAAATTCGAGCAGATGCTGAAATTTTTCATGATAATTAAAAAATTGAACTCGTCGTGGAAAAATTATTTTTAGTTGCAGGAGTCAATTACTATCTTTTTTTACATTAGACATTCCCTCAAAATCCGATCAAATTTCGCGAAAAAAATTTGTGAATGTGTGAAATGTTTCGACGGGAGAAAAAATTCTAATCGTTCTGAAAATATTATTTCTCAGTTCCGAGGTAATATCACAATAATTTTTGGTGAATAGACATACCCTCGAAATTCTGCGTATTTTCTTGTATAAAATTCGAGAAGATGCTGAAATTTTCTTTATAGTAATTAAAAATTTCTGAATCAAATGAAAAAATTATTTTCAGTCCTGGGGGTCGATTACACACTTTGGGTGAATAGACATACCAACGAAATCCTGCGCATTTTCTTAAAAATTCGATAAATGCTGAAATTCTTCGCGATACTTAAAAATTTCAAATCGCTCTATGTAAATTATTATTTTTAGTTGCAGGAGTCAACACTATCATTTTTTTTCATTAGACATACCCCTCAAAATCCTATCCACTTTCGCGAAAAAAATTTATGAATGTGTGAAATAAGCTCGACGGGGAGAAAAAAATTCGAATCGTTCTGAAAATATTAATTTCAGTTCCAAGGGTCGACATAATAATTTTTGCATTAGACATACCTTCGAAAATGCTGCGCATTTTCTAGAAAAAATTCGAGAAGATGCTGAAATTTTTCGAGAAAATTAAAAATTTCGAACCGTACTGAAAAAATTATTTTCAGATCTGGGGTCGATTACAATACACTTTGGTGAATAGACATACTAACGAAATCCTGCGCATTTTCTAGAATAAATTCGATGAACGCTGAAATTTTTCGCGATAATTAAAGTAATTTCAAATCGTCGTGGAAAAAATTATTTTTAGCTGCAGGAGTCAATTTCGCCATTGCTGGGGGCTTTGCAATGAGCTGGACACACTCGATATAACTGATTCAATATAAACGTCCCATATTTAGAAGTAAATTAAACACGTGTACGCAGCAAAAGCTGATGCGTACCATCAGGGAGACATATTTGGACTGGAACCAACAACAGAAAACAAAAACAATATGTTCCGTATCGATAACGCCATCATCGTCTTCTCCAACAAACGCCATCATCGATTTCTTCTAACACTCCTCCCATCGATGTACGCCGTTTCATTAACATTTTTACATAAAGATCTGTAATCAAGTTCATTAGTTAGCACATATTTAACATTTTCACGCAAACGATTATGTTTGTCTTTGGTTAATGATTTCGTAAAAATATCAGCTATCATTGCACTTGTCTAAAAATATTCACCGATTTCTTTTCTTTTTCTACTAGTTCTTGAGTGAAATGATATTGTATATCTATGTGTTTACTACGTTTAGGAAGCACGGCGTCCTTAGTTGTGCTTTTATCGCGCTTTGATCATCACAAAACACTTTAATTAGCATTCACACAATTATCACAAAACCCATAGTGGAGCAATAGCTCTTTAATATATATTATTTCCAGAAACTTCTGCTATTGCGGTGTACCTGAGCTTCCATTGAGCACAACGCCACCGAACCCCGCTTCTTTGACTTCCAACTGAATCTGATCGCCCAGATACAGTCACCACACTCCCTGTGCATGACCTTCTGCTATCAACATCTCCTGCCCAATCTGAATCCGTGTAGGCTTTGGGCGTGTTTATTCGTTTTGCCGTATGTGATACCATAGCTCGACGTATTTTTTCAAGTATCTGGGCACTCTTTTTGCTATTCCTTCCAGTGCATTTTGCCGGGATCTGAGCAAAAACGACTCAAAGTGCGTTAAGTGCAGCAAAGGCAATATCCGGTCTCGTAGTTGTTCCTGTGATAGATTAATCCACCAATTACTACCTCTGTAAGCGGTTGAATTTCATTTCATTTCTTTCGTCTTCGCCTCGGACCCATTTCCTTTGTTATCTTGAGGTTTGCTTCAAACGGGGTGGAAACTGGTTTCGCATTTTGCATACCGAATTTTCTAATTGACCCTTCATACATACCTTTTCAGACAAGTGGATACTACTGGTTGGACTTTCAGCAATGAATATTGATCCTCAAGATATTGTTTATTTGACACAGATCTAATATTTTAAATCCTCGTTTTAGTTTTGATTTAATTTTTGTAAGTGTTTTCTATGTCTTTGAAGCTAATATTAAATCATCGACATAAACAATTAAAATTACTCGTTTTTCGTTTTCGTTAAACGTAGTATATACATTACGGATCGCAATTTGTTCGGTTACCTCCGATAATTTTAATATATTCATCGATTTTTCGATACCACTATGGCCCGATTGTTTTAAATATAGAGCGGTTTCATAATAGTTTACAGACTTTGTTTTCTTCTTCCACATGATTAATTATTTTTGGCTGCTTCATATAAATTTCATCGTGCAATTCTTCTTGCACGTATGCCGAAATCACGTCCATCTGATGTACAAGTATTTCGTCCAATGCCGCCGCCGCGAGTAAAGTGCGTATTATCTCGCCATACTCTTGCTACTGGGGCAAAGACATCTTCATAATCATTCCCGTATTTCTGGGGTATGTCCCTCTGGCAACCAGTCTTGCTTTATATTTTACCATCCTTCCGTCTTGACTGAACCTTTAGTTTTAAACACTCTACTTATTAAGTTAACATATTTTCATTTGTTGGTCGTGGCACTAGGATCGAGTTCTTTTTCTGTTGCAATGTTTTGTATTCTTTTCATTTGCTAATAATCATTCTGCACTCATCATATACCTACTTTCGATTTCTTTTAATGTCACAGGATCTCGGCATCCGGCTTTTTGAATGTGATACATTTTTTCCTCGGTCTCCCGACCTTACCGGTTTTCAATATTCGTATGACCTCGTCCTCGTCGGAGATCTCAATGTTCACAACATTCAGCTCCTCGGTATCCGCTTTCTGCTCTGGCTGATTGTCTGAATCTTTACTCGCTTCAATTTCTTCTTTATCGTGTTCTTCTCCTGGGTATCCCCGGTCGAGAGGGTCCAATCCTACAATAACATCATTTAGCGTTTCTACATTAGGCGTACTTTTCAAAAACTTAACATCTCTCTTAAGCTTTCACTATTGCGGTACCTGGTTTCCAGAGACGATAGGCCTTCGACTCGTCAGAATATCCTACCATTACATATACCTCACCTTTTGGCTGAAATTCTTGCCTCGATTTCGATTTTTATTTAACGCAATCACTTCGCCGCCTACAGTTCTGAAAAAACTCCACGTAAGGCTTTACGACCCATCTCAAGTTTCATATTATGTCATTTCTACAACAGATTTCCGTTAAAAACATCTGTTTCGTAAGTATGCTGGCTGTATTGGATCATTTCACCCCACAGAGAATCTGGTAAATTTGTTTGCAACTTCATACATCGAGCCATTTCAACAAGCGTCCTGCCCGCTCTGCTCCATTACACCGTTCTGCCAGCGGCGTGTACTCGACGCTCCGCTGGCGCGTAGAAATCCCTTCTTCTGAGCAGAAAATTTGTAAACTCTCTCGATAAATACTCTCGCCCGTTATCTGTACGCAAAACTTTTTATTTTTCGACCGGTTTGATTTTCTACCTTTCTTTGTGTATATTTTAAACGCTTGTAATACGTCGGATCGATTTCGGAAGCATCACTACCTTCGGTATATCTAGTACAATCGTCTATAAACGTTACAAAATGCTCGTTTTGCTAATCGATTCGACGTTCATTGGACCGCAAATGTCCGAATGTAATAATTCTAATATTTCTTTCGCCCGATTATTCGATTTCTTAAAAGCGTCTAACATGTATTTTTACATCTCGCGCACATCGCCACAATTTATTTCCTTCGCATCTGATCTCAAGATCCATACCGCGTACGATGTTTTTGGTTTTTTCATTCCTTTTAAATCATATATGTTGAGGTGACCGTACCTTCTGATGCCATTTGTTTAAGCTTACGTCATTGTTTGTATTCGCGGACATAGCACTATTTTCTACTTCGTTTACTAAGTATAGTCTATTATGCGTTTATCGCCGTGCAGGGCCACTGAACCGTCTCTGCGTGTAATTATCGCACGATCCCTTTTCAAATCTCTAACAGCATATCCATTGCTTGTAACGCACGACACAGACAACAAATTGTTTTCGTAAAACGCGGCACATACATCGCATTTTTACTCCTACTGAATTTGTCACGCGGTGATTCGTTTTTTGTCTTTAATCTAACCTCACCTACGCCTGTCGAATCTACGTAATGATCCGTGGCTGTATATATTCTTTGAATGCTCACTATTATTCAATGTTTCAAATTTTTGACTGTCATTACACATGTGCTTTGCTGCACCAATTATCTAAGCAATCTCAGATTTTCAGCCTTTTTCCTCGGTTCTACATTACAAGCTATCGTTATCATTGCGTCATTCACATTGTTTAACCCGTTACGCTTACTTCTTCAATCTACAACTGGCGCTTTTATGCCCTGTTTTATTGCAATTAAAAAACACTTACCGCTAAATTTTTGAAATTTATAATGAGTACGCCCTGTATTTTATACCCTTCATGTTCATCGTATTACGCTTTTCACGAATGTTTACTTTTTGATAACAACGCGTCACTTTTAATTTCACTTCCACGAGCTGCTTCATCACGATCACCCTGTTCTGCTTCCTCTTCTCGCAGCTTGATTCTGAAATCCTGAAGCGTCGGCGCGGTTGTCCCGCGATTCAATCGCCACACTGAAATGCTCGTACTCTGCAGGTAAAGAGGAGAGCAGCATGATCGATAAGAGTTCGTCCGGAAGTTTTACGTCGGCTTCCTGAGCCAGAAACTCGGCTTTATTCGTGAACTCGGTCGCACACAGCGTCATAGACGCGTGTTTCTTCTTTTCCATCCTTAGCAACCGTTTATATAATGATGCTTTTCTGACAGGTCCTCGAGATTCGAATATATTCATTAATCCACACCCATGCTTCCTTATGAAGTCTTTGCTTTTTCACGTGATTAAGCTGTCCATGTGTAATGTGCTCTAAGCACTATTAGAGCTAATGTCTTGGAATCTTTCTTTACCCATTCACTGGCATCTCCTTTACCGGTTTCTGTATGTCTCCCATCAATGTAATACCGCCACAAGTCGTTGTATATCAGGACACTCCTCATTTGTACTTTCCTATAGCTCGTAGTTATCTTCGTTCAGCTTCTCGATAAGTTTCCAAAGGAGCTTCCAGTAGCCATCTTTATTTTACGTTTAAAACACTAAATAATCAATTTACGTTTATTCTTTAATGAACTCACTTTGCGATCTGGGCCCATAACCTGTACAAGTTTTGTAACAGCCATCACACTCGATATAACTATTCAATATAAACGTATATTTAGAAGTAAATTAAACACGTGTGCACTGCCAAAAGCGATGCGTACTATCAGGGAGACATATTTGGACTGAACAACAACAGAAAAACAAAACAATATGTTCGTATCGATAACGCCATCATCGATTCTCTAACAAACGCCATCATCGATTCTCTAACAAGACATACCCTCAAAATCCTATCCACTTTCGCGAAAAAAATTTGAGAATGTGTGAAATGTTTCGACTGGAGAAAAAAATTTCGAATCGTTCTGAAAATATTATTTCTTCTGTCTCGAGGGTCGATTACAATAATTTTGGTGAATAGACATACCCTCGAAATTCTGCGCATTTTCTAGAAAAAATCTGAGAATATGCTGAAATTTTTCGAGAAAATTGCGTAATCTCGAATCGTACTGAAAAAAATTATTTTCAGCCCTGGGGGTCGATTACAACAATTTTTGGGTGAATAGACATACTCAACGAAATCCTGCGCATTTTCTAGAAAAAATACCCGATAAATGCTGGAATTTTTTCGCGATAATTAAAAACTTCAAATCGCCGTCGAAAAATTATTTTTAGTTGCAGGAGTCAATTACTATCATTGTTTTTCATTGGACATACCTTCAAAAT